>WBNM01012150.1:15661-93095 GCA_013399055.1 Ramphastos sulfuratus
ACCCGGCACACGGATTTACGGCGCGGACTGCAGCCTCGGAAGCGGCTCCCGCAGGTAAGGCACCGGCAGCAACACCGGCGGTCCGCGCCGCCTCCGCCGCGCGGCTCCGCTCCGAGCATCCCCACCGCGCGTTAGGGCCCCGCCGGGCTCCGGACGCGACACAAGTTTCCCCCGCTGCGGTCCCAGAAGGTGCCAGCTTTCTCTATCTCCCTGCTCCGCTCTCGGATGCTGCAGGGATGAGGCTGCCCCGGGCTGAGCCCCGACCCGCGCCGGGCCGCTCTGCCGCCCCTGCACTTCCGCGGCACCCTAGATCCCCCCCGGCGGGGGCGCGGCAGGGGCCGGGGTCTCGCTCCGGCGACGCCGCGCACCGCCCAACAGCGACCAGGAAGGTGCCGGGGGACTGCGGCCAGCGCACCTCCCAAGAAGGACGGTCGGCGGCTAAGTGGCGGGGGAAGAGCCCAGCCGGCTGCTCGAGGTGGTGCGGGAGATGCCGCTGTTGCTTTCGGACCAAACTTGGCTGCGGGAAACCAACCCTCAGCCCAGGAGCCCCCGCGTGGGAGCGATGGGACGGGGCTGTCCCTGGAGGGCATAGCCACAGCTCCCCGCTGTCCGTCGTGCCGGGTGTCTGCCCGCGGCGGGTGGTCCCTGGGCTGGGGGATGCTCCCGGCTAGGCCTCAGCTGTAGCGTGTGTGATCTCTGCCCTCCCCAGGGAGCCTGAGCCTCCTGCAGCCGCCTTGGAGCCCGGCCGGGTGCCCGAAACTCACCAGGCAGGCAGGGGTGAGCCCGGGCTCCGCGCTGCAAACCCTTCCCCTTTGCAGTCAGCCTCAGCGAGCGAGCGTGGGAGCGGTGGCAGAGCCCGTGGGAGAGGTGGCATAGTCTGTGGTAGTGGTAGCACAGCCCGGCAGGTACTGCACACCCCGGGGCACGGGAAGAGGTCCAGCCCTCTTCTGGAGGTGCTGAACGTGTTCTGAGTGGGACCTCCTTCTCTGCTACCCCACCAGCAAAGGCACCACGCACCTGCAAACCTGATGTGCACGAGAGGACGCGGGTACTGCTGAGATTCCTGCCTTGCTGGCGTGTCTGGATTTTACTTAGGGCTTTCCTGCACTTGGAGGATCTCTGCTTGCAGCTTTCCCCTCTTTTGCCCTGCATGGTGGCAGAGTGTCTGTCAAGCAGACAGGCTGTGCAGCTGAGCTGTGACTTCCCGTGGGTGCGGGGTATCGATCGGCATCTCCGCCAGAGCCTGCAAGGAAGTTGTGCTTGGCTCAGTACATCACCTAGGGAGCCTAATCCCGATGTTTCTGAAATGAAGTGGAGGCCAGATCTGGAACCCTCACTCTAGACATGCCACTGCAATACTTCTTTCCCTTCGTGCAGCGGGGCAGCGGGCATGAGGGTTTAAACATCCCATGGTGATTTATGCCAGTAATCTGGATGCCTCTTCAGCTGTAAGCCGCTTTCCTCTGGGCCCATCCTTAATGCTCAGTCCTAGTACCATCGCCTTCTAAATCTTTCAGGCTTGCCGAGCCTCCATGGGTCTTGATTTAGTCCTGGTCTTGACAGCTCTGACACTGTGCTGGGGTGGAATCAGGCTGCAGGATGTCCACCCCATGGCAGCACATCACAGGTTGCAATTGCCTTCAGCCCCAAGTGCCTGGGTGTGAGTGCAAGAGCCTGATCACTGCATGCAAAATCCTCCTCCAGAAATCCCCTTCTCCTGAGCATCACTGACAGAAGATGAAATAAGCACAGATTTTAGGCAATTTTAGGGCTCTCTGCAGGTATTGCTGCAACCAACAGTAGACCAGGCTGATAGTAAACCACGTTTTTCTGTGTTCCCAGTGTAAAGCATTCTCCATCAGAATGAAAACAGATGTTTGACTGCCTCTGGTTACCACACTGGTGGTACCAGCATCTACAGCCTTGTCCCACTTACCTCCATGGCTTCAAAGACTGCCTGAGAGTAACTGTTCTTGAACTCCTCTGGACCTAGCTGAGTCAGGGCTGCTGCTAGAGAGGTATCCCCCTGCTCCCTTTAAAAATGATAAGGGAAGCAAATACAAAAAGACTTCTAAATGCTTGAGGAGGGTTTCAGAGCGGTGAGCTGAGGAAGCAAGCCTGGCTTGGCGTAGCGTCGTGGTTGGAGCTCTAGTCTGGAGACGTGTTCCCAATGCCATACCCATGTGGTGCTGCCCAGTTCCAGGCACCCTGCAGGCATGCTGCAGGCACTCCAAGGAGCTTTTCAAAGGAAACTCAGCCAAGGATCAGGGCCACAGCTCCTCTGCCACCTTGCTGTGGAAAGGGGGTGGCAGCAGGAGGATGTCCCACAGGACCACCATGTACAGGCGCATAGCGACCTGAGGGACAGCCCAGCTTGTTCAGCTATTGAGCAGATAGCTGCCGAGCATGTTTTCCTGTGCCTGTTTGTCTGCTTTAACCAATTGATAGATTGCTGCTGATGTTTTGCTATGAGCTACCTGAAAGCACAGCCTGTGCACTTGCTGCTTTGCTTGTAGCTTTTCAGACTATACTGCTACCTGGAGTGGCGGCAGGAGGGGGTGCAGGCCCTGCTGCAGGCTGGACTGTCCCCTGCTGTGCTCAGGGGTACGGAGCAAGCATGTGCTGGCCCTGAGAACCACAGCAGGGCTCTGCTGAATCACAGCTACCTTGCACTCCTGTTGCCTTCTCAGATTGCCGCTAGTGCTCTGACAAGGCACTCTGTATGTAAATAGGGATTTCTCCAAAACTCCTGGAAGAAGAAGCTGGCAACAGTATAGCTCTGTGGCAAAAACATGTGTTTGTATGTGTGAACTTTGGTCTAAACGGGAGAGGGAAAACATCCAGAGCTATGGAACTAATGCAAATGGAATTGGCTTTCATCTCTCCCAGCAGCATCCTTTGTGGAAGGCATTTGCATTTCCCCAAAGCCAGTTCCTCTCTACCTGTCCCTCAAGCAAACCCAGAGCTGTACAGCAGAGGAAAGCCTTTTCACATGGTGAGGGGTTACTCTCCAGGTCTGGAGAGTAGTGACCTCAAAACATTTGAGAAGGAAAATTCTTATTTTAAGGCAGCAACTCAACATGGCAGAGGATTGCACACACAGACAGTGCTGTGTCCTAGTATTTGAGTACAGGGACTGGTACTATTCCCGAGCTCCTACCAGACCACCACATGTGGTTGACTCATCTGGGAAGGGGACAGAGGAGCTCACACATGCCTCTGACCTCCCCTTAGCACAGCTCTGGGATGCCACCAGAACTAGCTCCTGTGAGTGGGTGCTCAGAGCAGCCCAGAACCATTTTGTTCAGCTGTGCTGAGAGAGAGTCCTGTGGCTCCCATTTATAAGCCACCTGCCTTGAGGTCCCCAGGTATCTTCCCTTCATTCCCTGTGGTATAGGGGGCTGCTTGGGTTAGGATGGACTGCTGCCATTTCAGAGGCAGCCTCCAGCTCAGCAGAGACACAAACAAAACAGGATTTCACTCTAGCAATAGCTATTAGCTATGCTAAAAGGATTAACAGCTCTGCAGGACTCGTCAAGTGTTTAAAACATAACTCAAGCATCAAAGGCAGCTCTTACAGGCTCACATTTTCACATCAAGTAACTCTGAAAATTCCTATCCAACTTAATTAAAACATCCACTAGGCTCATTAAAAGCACACACACAAAAAAATCTGAAAGCAGAACACAAAGGCCCTTTTTCCTTAAGCACTGAGCTATTTTGAAGAGAGGAGTTTACAGAAAAGCATGCAGACTTCTTTGTTTAAAGGACCACCTTTGTGGACATCTCCTATCCCCAGACCACGATGTCTGATTAATCTCAGGCTTTCCAGAAAGGAAATAAATATGGTTTTGGTTTTGTTTTGGGGTTTTTTTGTTTGTTTGTTTTGTTTTGTTTTGTATTTTTTTCCTGGCTAGAGACCACAGAAGAAAGATGAAAAAGTGAGAAGAGCTTTGTAGAGAAAGTTAGATAAGAGGGTGGGGGAGTGTCAAAACCAGACCTATAATAGGAAACAAGCCACTGAAGTGCTGGTGAAAGTACCTTTCATCTTGAAGGCTCCCAAGTACTGTGCAGAGCATGAACACGTGCAAGAGATGGAAAATAATTGAGAACAACCAGAGTTATTAAGATAAGGTCATCACCTTTGCTGGTCAAGAGTCAGCACAGGCAGGTCACCATCTTACTTGCTGTCAGTCCCTGATTGCCTCTCTGCCTGCTCTGCTTGCTGGATTTGTCACCTGTGTTGTCAGCTGCCTCAGCCAAGCTCTTTCTGCAAGACCCCATGCCAAAATTTTAGGTGCTGCACCTCTTTGACACTTACTTGGGGACACATGGTTCTGGGCTGGCCCAGCATGGCCAAGGCATGACAGTGCTCCTTCCATCACATGCTTCATCCCATCACATGCATTCCATCACATGCATGATCATGATCATCATTGTCTTCATCATCATCATTACCCTTCAATTATGCTTTAATTCTCTTTCCCTGTAATATGCTCAGTCTGAGCAGTGACTTTAGGTCCTCCCCAGGCATCACTATATAGCCTCCCTGACCACTCTCACTCTCCTCTGCCTGCCTTGAAGGCCAAAATCATTTCAAGTGCTCATGGGAGACTTGGAATAGGTAGAAAGGTTCCCCCTGTATGAGGTGTATTTGGGGTAGTATCTCTGGGCTCTGGGTGCATTAAGCACAATATTTAAACTTAGTAAATGCTTTTTTGACATCCACAGAGACCTTGAACATTTTAGGATTTCATCCCATTATGATAATTTTGTTAGTTTTGATTAGTAATGAGTTAATATCCTCCTTCCCCTCACCTCAGGTTAAAACAAAAACAATAAACAAAGCCAAGATTAAATACTACTTCTCTCTCCCTTTGTTTCTGAGAGAGTTTGGTTTCTTCCTCTTCACACTACCCTGTATGGTCGCAGGGTGCCTGAAAAAACGAGTGCTGAAAAATGCCAGCAGGAGAACTACTCCTACTGCATCTTCCCAAGAAGATCTGCAGCACACCTTGCCTCTTCCCTTCACACTTAGCCATTTTCTAGAACTTGAGCAAGCAGCCTCCCACCCCTGGGTACCTGTCTAGATTTAGTCCTTTTCTGGGGCTAAACTGCAGAAGTTGTAATGCCACCCAATGTCCTCTCCAAATCAGAGAAGGAGATTAAGGAAAAGGAGAGGAGACCCATGGGTTGAAACGAGAACACATTTAATAAAGCAGCAAAACTAATGCCACTATAAAGTATACAAACTTATAGTCAACTCAGCAAACTTGCAACAGTTACGATAAACAGGAAAGCAGACCTCAAGAGCAGAATGGAAAGCAAGTGCCTCCAGGGATGCGAGAAGAAACCTCTGCCCTTAGCAAACTTGCCCCTTTATAAAACTATAAAAACTCCCCTATATAAACTCCCCCTTTTGCGTGAGTTTTATGCTATGGGATACACTCGATAGCCACCTTGGGCCATCTGTCCTGGTTGACTCAAAACTGCTAGATAGTCTGCAGCCCATGATGGATCTGTGATTCTGTCCCAGCAAAACCAGGATAGTACCCTGTAGGCTGCTTCTGGGGAGCCACTGTGCTCCAAGGGCTGGGGATGGCAAGCTGCAGTCATGCAGGGCTGGTGGCACGGGAAGGTGTGTGAGCACAGGCTTTATCCCTGTGCACTTGATGCACGGTTGGGATGTGAAACGCTGGAATTAGGTAGACAGGGTTTTTACACCGTTTATAGCTCCTTCCTCACTTGGTGTCTAGACATAGCTATAAATGAGGGAGAGGGCTATTACCTAGGAATAAAACTACTGAAACCAGCCCTGAAGAACTTGTCACTGTATTTCCAAGGAACTGGGAGATTCCTTATGATTAATGTAACAATATTGAAGGCTATAAACTCACCGCAGTTGGGTACTGAGTCAGGGGACACACTTACAATGTACCTGCCACTTGCAGCTTAGACTGAGCATTAACTACGGTCTCTGGCCAGCCCTTGGCTGTTCCTAGGGCTGCCACTTGCTTACAGATCATGGCTTCAGCTCAACTGACTTCACCAACTGCAATGGTGTAATAAAACAGGCCAGCAATTGCTGATATATAATTTCTCATTGCACCTTGGACCAGCAGTGGTGTGGAGGAGAGGCTGTGAGCAGAGCCTAGGCTGTGTACCTCGCTAAGAAACTAGTTCCATGTCCACTAATTTCAGACAGGGAATGCAGGAACACAGGCATGGACAGCCTGTGCCACTGCTGACCACTCTTAAGGGGTGCCCTGTGGGTGTGGATGGGCATATGTTGAGGCTTCAAATGCCTGTGCAGATGGGAAACACCTGGGATCTGAACCCAGAACCCCCAGTCCACAATCTCAGCTTGATATGCAAGATCAAGCCCTGCAGATACTGATGGAAGAAGTTAGGCTGAAGGGATCTAATTTGTTTTGGATGCAGATTCTTTTCTCTGATCTCTGCTTCTACCACGTCCAGCACAGTGGGGTCTCAATCTCTGCCTAAGGCTTTGCAATAATGTTATAGCATCAGTAAAAGTAATAAAGAAGAGGATTGACTCCCTGGGAAGATACCATGAAGCAAACCACAGACACAGTCTTGGCAGCATCCACAGCAGGGGCACAAAGACAGACTTTTTCAACTAAAAGGTATCTCCCCAATCGTAGGTCTGGATGATGGAGCCTTTGCTTGAAGACCTGCCATTAGAGGATGAAAAAGGGGGTGCAAAGAGTCACAGGGCAGCTGGAACCTTTTGGGACCTGCTAGACCATGACTGACCTGACTTCTGAGGGCAGAAGGATAGGAAGGAGCAGCAGCATGTGTGGTTGGTGCAGGAGGCAGCAGGTGAGCAGTTTGGATCAGCACCCTTGTGTCCATAGGAGATACTAGGTTTTCTTCCCCACGTTAGGTTTCCTCCACATATTGTACACCATGTCCAGGCTTTGTGTCCTCCAGGAGCCTTCTTGTTCCACACATCCAAGTTTACAAGGGGCTTGGGCCTCTTAAGTACCTAAGATCTGTTAAAAGCTGCTCTCATTTGACTCCATAAAGAATGCTGTTGGGAATACAGTGACACTTCCTGGATGTGAGCAAATACTGGCCTTGTATGAAGTTGCTGATAATGGGAGATAAGTTATCAACATCTGCTTAACTTAATATTACTTCCATACAAGATTACGCTGAGCTTTTGTAAGAAGCTAGTAACCATATGCAGAATCCATCACTGCGTACAAAGACACCTGGCAAACTGCAGCCTTAATTTTTCCCCATGAGCTTTGTTACAGCTGAACAAGCATGTAGCAGGGAAATGTGCTGGTGGGTCAGGCTAGGCCCTGGCAGCAGCTGAAGATGGTATGGTTGAGCATGTGGCTTTGTGACCAGGGGGGCAGGCATATTTCCCTGTGGGTCTGGTCCCCTTTACATGGGAGGGGCTGGAATGGCATCGTTGAATGGTTGTATTAGCAGAGCTTTCACTGCTGCTAATCGGGCTTGAATCCCTGTGCTCCAGCCCATTCGTGCACAGTAACTAAAGAGCAAAGACTGAAAGAAGGCAGGTAACAGACATACCAGAGACCAGCAGCCATCTAAGATGATGTGGAGAATATACCTGTAATTGTGGGCTAAAATCTTGTATAGCATCAGCAGCATTCCCTTTTGTGAGGACCCTGTGATCCACAACTGATGCATGTTTTGTGTTTTGACATCACCTCCCAAATTTCTGTATGTCTTTTACAGCCTGCTGTCGAACCTGTAACTACACAGGGTTTTTAGAAACAGCTTGACAAGGGTGGGAGCACTCAGGGAGACTGGGAAGGCTCTGCTAGCAAGCAGCACTTGGTTTTGCAGCTAGCCACATGCACCAGAATCCTCTGCAGAGGACTTCTTCCTTAGTGTTACCCAAAGTGTAGACCTGAGGCAGAGGAAGTGTCTCCAGCCACCTCCCCACCACCGTGATGTAGGACTGTGCCAGCTATCTTAATTGTGTTCCTCTCACTTGATCCTGGCCATGGATGCTGTAGCTTTTCAGTGTTCAGATTCACAGATCAGAGCCAATTGCTGTGGGAAGGGCTGAGGTGGGATGTGGAGGGAGTGGACCACTGCCTGGCCTACTTTGCCTGTGGGAGCCACAGGGCTTCTCAGTGCTTTCTCTGAGCATTAAGCGGACACGAGGTCACCGGTGTTAATGCCTGGCTGGGATATGCCTTGGATATCTCCAGAGACACTGATCAGCTTGACTGAGCCCTTGGCAGAGGCTCTTGGCAGTAGCTGGGCTGGCTTTCAGGGCTTCTGGCTTGCAGCCCCTGCTTTATCCAGCAGACCACACTGCTGCTCAACAAAGCTGGCTGCAGATGCTAGGACAGCAGCTGCAGTCCTATTGATCCCTATGGGGATGATAAGCCCAAATGAAGACCCTTGGGAAATCAGCACTTAAAACAAGTATTTGGCTGCAAAGCAGAGTTTCAGACTGTGACAGCTCTGCAGATAAACCTGTGTGGGAGCCCAGCTGTGCAGAGCATCCACAGAGAGCCTGCTTTGAACACAGGTTTGATGCTTGGGATATATTAGGAAATCTTCACCCCTTCCCATGAGGCCATCACACCTTTCCGTTTCCCTAGAGGATGCATCTGGAAGCAGATCCAGATGCCTACACCCATGGAGGGGACAAGTCCTTTGTTCCCCTGGGGCCAGGGGAACATGTTGTGAGACTGTAGGGAGTAAATGGATGAGCGCCTTGGAAACGTCCCGTCTCCAAACCTCCCGTGGTCTTAGGGCTTGCACAGTGAGAGAACACTGTGGGCCCCAAAGCTGAAGAAGTGTCTCCATTTGACACGACTGCAACAACTGTTGCACAAGTAGATGGGGACCAGTGCATCTGCAGGGCATGCTGTATTCCTGGCACTTGAATTTTGTCTGTTGAAACAGCTGGGCATTGGGTCTGTGGCCTTGCTCAACTGGGCACTGGGCCTGTGGCCTTGCTCAGCTGCTGCGCTACCCAGCAGGTTATGAGCTCTGCTCTGGGGAGGTGCTTTTGGGCTAGCTGCAGTAAATAGTTCTGAACGCTACCTGCTTTGGCAAGCATCTCTGGGGTCTTGTGAGTAACTCCTGTTAAGACACAAACTGCTGTTATTAATCCATGTATGTGGCTGCGTTTTCCCAGCTCAAGGATTTCATCTGAACTTTCCCCCTGCGTGCTGTTTGCAAACGGTGCAGTGTGTGAGTGTGCCCTCGCCCTTCCCACGCAGCAGACCCAACAGGATCACAAACAAATCACAGGTCCCTGGTTGTCCTCAGCAATTAGCAGCTAGTGCAGGCTGCTGGCTGCCGCTACCCTGGGATGGCTTTTCTGCTCCCTGTGGGTTCATTTCTGCAACAGCCCACGAAGCAGGGTGGTGTAGGTTAGCTTTTCTGTAGCCACCCCCTGCCCTTGCACGTCATTCACACTATGAGTAGTCTGATGGAAACTTTATTATTAAAGGTTCTGAGTTCTTGCGATATTGAGGTTAGGGCAGCCTGGGTTGACCCCTCTGACTTGCATGCCTGCATTTACAAAGCACAAGGAATTTGAGTGTATCTGCTGGCAGCACATGGCAGCCCTCATGCTAGGGCTGGGCAGGTTCTGCATCCAGGCAACTGCTCCCTGCTGCGGACTCTAACCTTGTGATTCTCTTCCAGAGCTGGATTTTAAGCTCCTGCAGTTTGCCTCTGTGAACAAGATCTTGGCTGGCAACAGCTTCCCTGTTTTTCTGTATTTCCAGGAGAGCATGCCGCTGATGAGCACCTCCCCCCTTGCCCCACACATGCTGTGTGCCTGCCCTTCAAGCTTCCCTGTCTTCCTGGTGCCACATGCCAGAGGTGCTAGCAAAGCTCTCCTTGCTGCTAGATGTCCTTTTCCTGAACAGCTTTCACATAATCATAGAATCATAGAATGGTTTAGGTTGGAAGGGACCCCATAAATTTACTGTGGAGCCACTGGTTCCTATTTTAAAGTTTTCTTCTAATTCCTTTGCGAAATAGCCAGCTTCTGGTTTGCTCTTGTTTGAATTCCTCTGATGTATCCTAATTCTCAGCAAGCATGAGCCTTGGATTCAGTGTGCAGCAGAGCGGTGAGCCACCTCAGGCTCCCCAGGAAGGAGAGTCTCTTCCACTCCTCCCCATCCCTTCTGCAGTTACAGTAACATAATCACTGCTTTGTTCACTTACTTCCCTGACAGAAATCAATCCCATGTTTGCTTTGGTTTCTCCTTTGATTTCTTAGCTTTTCTGATCTTCCCACTGTTCCTGTAGCTTCACCACTCATCCCACCTAACAGTCAGTTCGATTATTTTTTTGGCCTGGCATAGCATAGTGTGCCCTTAGACTTCAGGCAATGCTTGTGCCTGTCTGACTTGGGGTGGAGGTCATGGTGGTGCTTAATCGTCTCTTAATTAATGCTGTCCTCCCATGTAACTAGGCTCTGGTAGTGAAGCCTTGCAGTCACAGAATCACAGAATTGTCAGGGTTGGAAGTGACCTCAAAAATCATCCATTCCATGAGCATGCCATGGGCAGGGACATCTCACATTAGATCAGGTTGCTCAGAGCCACATCCAGCCTGGCCTCAAAACTTCCAGGGATGGGGCTTCCACCGCCTCTCTGGGCAACCTGTTCCAGAGTCTCACCACCCTCATGGGGAAGAACTTCTTAACATCCAATCTGAATCTAACCACTTCTAGTTTTGCTCCATTCCCCCCAGTGCTCTCACTACCTGATGCCCTAAAAAGTCCCTCCCCAGCTTTCCTGTAGGCCTCCTTCAGATACTGAAAGGCCACAATAAGATCTCCTCAGAGCCTTCTCTTCTCCAGACTGAACCAAATCCATCTTGCCTCAAATCCATGGGAAAAAAGTATTGCTTTGAATTCCTTCTTTGCACCCAAGTCTAGCAGAGGGATTACAGGAAATTTATAGCTGCAAAAGAACTCTGCGAAGTTGTGCTGCGCTCGATTTCCTTGGCAAAGGCAAAATAAAACCAGCCAGGGAAGAGTGGAGGAAAATGCAGCAGACATCAAAGGAGAAGATGCTGAAGGAGACAGGAGAACTTCACCCTTGATGGGCATTTAGGGAGAATTCATAAACCCGAAGTCAAACAATCATAAAGCCCAGGTAGTTTAGGTCACATTATTGAGACTCATTGCTCTTCATTAACTTTCCAGCCACCAGGGTTCAGGTGTCAGCTCAACATCAAAGAGCTGCAGATCAAAACTATCTTTGTTTGCAAAATTGCCTGAAAATTGGGTTTTCAGGTGGCTGAATGTGATTTTATGAGGCACCTGCCTTCCTCAATATTGTTAAGTCATTTAAGATAAAAATATTTGAAAATGGATATTTGGGGCTTGAAATCTAGGTTTGGGCTCCAGCCAAAATGAGCTGAAGAAGTGCTGTTGCACTTATTTGTAAGTGAGCAGTCTGTATTTCTCTCTGTGTGCTATGGAAGCTTCCTTTCCCTTGCTTCCTCAAAGAGGTAGGGCAGAATGCAGGTGCTTGCCCAGACAGCAAGATAATTTGATTATGTCCTTTTTTTATTTTATTTTTTTTTACTCTGTTCTGGTGAGATCTCACCTGGATTACTGTGTCCAGGTCTAGAGCCTTCAATATAGGAAGGACATAGAGCTGATGGAGCAGGTCCAGAGGAGTGCCACAAAAATGATCAGGGGGGGTTGGAGCACCTCTGCTACAAGGACAGGCTGAGGGAGCTGGGGGTGTTTGGCCTGGAGAAGAGGGGGCATCTGGGAGACCTAATAGCAGCCTTGCAGTACCTGAAGGGGGGTCTACAAGAAGGCTGGAGAAAGACTGTTTACAAAGGCCTGTGGTGACAGGACAAGGGCAATGGCTTCAAACTAGAGAAGAGCAGATTTAGACTGAATGTTAGGTTCTTTACTATGACAGTGGTGAAACACTGGAACAGGTTGCCCAGGGAGGTGATTTGGGACCCCATTCCTGGAGATATTCAAGGTGAGGCTCGACAGGGTTCTGGGCAGGAAATACTGTTGGAGGGACAGAAGTGTCCGATGGAAGCTATCTATTCAGATAGTTACTTACAGTGCATGCTGTGTGAGGAGTGCCCACCTTGGAAGATGTGGTGAAAGCTGAGGTGGGCAGCCTGGCTGCAGGCTAAGTGACTGGGTTCAGAGCTGCAGCAGCCACCCCTGATCAACAGCTTTCAGTTCAGCAGTGTTCTTCTACAAAATCCATAGCTGCAGCACATGGTGGCTGATGACACTTTTGCATTACATTCACAGCAGAACAACCTGCTCAGATGGAGTCATAGCCAAAATGTATGCAATCAGGCATGCAGCATTCTGGTAGCATTCCAGAAACTCAGTGGTTCCTTGTAACCAAACAGTTGAGCAGTGCATGCAGCAGTGAGGCCTTAAGGGATCCTCCTCAAACTTGGAGCCTGGCATTGCGCTGCTGCTTGGTGCTGATCAGGACAAGCTCTGCCCACCTTGTGCAGATGGGGCTCTTTTAGTATCTGTTGCTGTAAAGATCATAGGGGACTGTGCAGCAGTGTCGGCAAGTGCAGATGGAAACTCCTACCAATAGCTTCTAGTGGTCTTCTGCATCACATTATCTAGTTCAATGTAAAGCATCTGCAAGCCATTGCTGGGCAGGACTTCATTGTCAGCCAGCTGTCAAGCTTAATTGGGCTGTCCAGTAAAATACCTTGCATATAAGTGAATAAAAAAGAGTGGTACCTATAAAGGGGTCAGCATGTGGCACATTCCTGTTATTTATAGGCTTCCCTGTGGTGCTCGTCAGCATGGCAGATACAAGGGCTGATGGTGAGGGTTGTAAAGAAATGCCACCTATGTTTTACAAAGCCACATGTATGAAATAAAGCAGATCTTACACCTTGCAGGGGAGTTGCGAGGCAAGGGTATGGTGCACTGTGGGGAGCCCCCCAGCCCCACAACAGCAGGGTTGGTGGGGAAGGGTACAGGGCAGGCAATAGCAGGTTGGCGAGCTGAGGGCTTCTGTCATTATAGAGGATGCGGCCCTGGTGCTCCAGGTGCTGCATCCTGATATCTTGGAAAAGTTGAAAATGAAACCTGACTCACATTCTTAGAGTCCTTTGCACTGGGGCTGGCCCAAAGCTCCATCCTTCCTACCTCTGGCCTGAGCTTATTCATTGCCAGTTTACCCTCATCTCTTGTGACAGCACTGTCCTTTGCCTTAAGTAGTTCTCACTGGTGTTGGTGGCCCTGCAGTGTTTAACGGTGCTGATTCTGCCTTGCCAGGCTGCCAAGCAGGGCTGGGCAGGGTGTACACCCCATGCAGCATAGCAGGATGGCTAAGCAACCCCAGGCAGGTGCATTCCTGGGCTGGCTGGGACTGCCAACAGCTGCTGCTGAAGTTGAGGCCAGAAGACCAAGAAGTACCCACACAGAGGAGGTTGGAGAACCCTTCATTCAGTTCCTCCTCTTCTGGACGGAGCCATCATTTAGCAGCCTGTTTTCACACCTTTTTGTTTATTTATCCTGAAGCCCCCAGTGATTGCTCACTCCAAACATCCTTTCCACAGGTGGCTTTTTTGTAATGTTCATTCTACTTATAAAATGAACAAAAGCAGCATCTCCTCATGCTGGTTCTCCAATTGGCAGGTAAAAAAGCTTGCTCCAGCCACCTCCAAGCAGGATCTATTTGAGCATCTGCACACCAATCTCTGCCTGGAAAGCAGCCTCTAGCAAAATAGTCTCAGTCCCAGCAGCAATGCTGTCTCCAGCAGCATGGCTCTAAAATGACTCAATGATTTTTTTAAACTAGAGCAGGGTAGATTTAGATCAGATATTAGGAAGAAGTTCTTTGCTATGAGGATGATGAGACACTGGAACAGGTTGCCCAGAGAATTTGGTGGGCACCTCATGCCTGGAAGTATTTAAGACTAGGCTAGGTGAAGCTTTGAGCTTCTGGTCTAGTGGGACGTATCCCAGCCTATGAACAGGAGGATGGAACTAGATGATCTTTAAGGTCCTTTCCAGCTCAAGCCATTCTATGATTCTGTGATTCCATGATATACCTGGCCAAGCTCTTTCAGGATACATCTCCATCATTTTGCCTACATTAGGTTGTTTCTTTCCCTCAGGGTGTCACAGCTCAGCCTTGACTTGTAGAAACCCAGGTCTTTCAAACCAGCCCTTCACATCT
Organism: Ramphastos sulfuratus; assembly: GCA_013399055.1. Lineage (NCBI taxonomy): Eukaryota > Metazoa > Chordata > Aves > Piciformes > Ramphastidae > Ramphastos > Ramphastos sulfuratus. Next base: position 29,842 of record WBNM01012150.1, read on the forward strand.
CTATCTTGTCCTGAAAAAAAAACCAAACAAAAAAACCCAACCCTTTCTATAAACTCAAATCTTCCTTCTCCTTAGCTATCTGTGACTTTCCCATCTTTTGTCATGAGTTTTTTCTCCAAGAACTGGCAGAGGTCACTTGAGGAAGGCTCTTTCTCAGCGGTTTCCCTGCTGCATGCGGTGCCTTTCCTATCATTCTTGCTCCTATGCAGCAGAAATCAGCCCATGTCCGTTTTCTCCTCATATGGGGCTAAGTTCCTCCTCTCCTTGCTCTCTGTGGGCAGGCTTAGCTCCCATTAGTGATGGATCTTATGTTTCTGTGAAGTAAATGCCATATCCCCATGACAGCCATCTGTGGGCTTGGGTAACTGCTCCAAGCCCTGCACCTGAGCTGCAGCAAGGACACATTTCTCACCACTTCAGGAAAGCCCTAGGGACATAAAAGTCATTATTAAAGTCACTATTCCTGCCTGTTGATGGTAACCATATTTCTGTTCCTGCAGGAGTACAGGGGTTCACAGGTATATGTTCATAAACCTTCAGTTTATGCTTTCTTAATAACAATAAAGTACCTCTGCAGGGGCATTTGGTCAAAGAGCTGAGGTAAATAAACACACTGAAAAATTTTCCTGGGGAAAGAGAAGTCACAGGATGTCCTGGAGCTGATGGAGCCACTCCACTGACATTTACTGCTGCTAGTCCCATGGACACGATGGCTCCTGCTCTCAGAAATGAGTCCACGTGGGTGATGAATGGTGGGCAGCTGCTGCAATGCTTTCTCTGGCTCCTACAACTCCATTCAAGAGCTCTTCTTGCAGAGCAAATGCATGGGGTCTTTTTTTTTTTTTCTTTTCTCTAAGACTTATATGCTTATTAAGCTTTCCTGCAGCAGAAGAAAGATTGCAAGGCGATTCAGCCTGCTCGCTGGGTCATGAATCCATGTATATGTTATGAATGGCAACTATATGCATGTGCCCTGGGCTTTGCCCAATCATATCAAGCAGTAATACAAGTCAGGATGGAAATAAATCTCAATACCAACTGCCCTGCACAAAGCAAATACTTATTTTACATAAAACCTAATTTTAGAACTTCAAGACACTAGCCGATCCACTTTGTCTCACCAGGGCTTAGCATAATGGCATATATACAGATATGCAGATAGCTACATAAATATATATATACTTGTAAATACACTCTTTTCCCTCCCCAATTTTTGCTGAATGCAGGTGCCCCAAGAGCCAGAACTTGTTCCCTTCGTGGGGAACCTTTATGCACAGCAGCAGTCTTGCCCTTCCATGTCCAGGCACAGGGAGGGCAGCACAGGGAGGGCAGCACAGGCACCCAGCCCTGCCTTGTTGACAAGCAGTTAGTGTCATTTCTTTGGGCAGCAGCAGCTGGGAGGTGCCAAAGTGTGGCTTTGATGCTGACTTCCTGCTTCGCCAGGGTCAACGTGCTGCCCTGGGTAAAAGTGCTGGCAGGCGTTAAGCGCTGGGGAGCGCTGACAGGGGCTGCTGCCTGCAGCCCTGCCTCCCTTGCCTGCCCCAGCTGTAGCGATCTCAGCTCTGGCAGTGTCAAGCTGTGCTGTAGCGTGGGACTAAACAGTTTTCATACCCTTCGTCTGATGCCCACGGAGAGCATTCGGTTTCCAGGAAATCTCCCAAGGGAGTCAGGATGTGCTCAGGTTTTCAAGTGCTCTAGAAAAGGTTGCAGAGAGCTTGGCTTTTCAGGAAAAAAAAAAAAAAAAACAACACTTTTCAGCATTATGCTTGCCTGCATCCTCCCTGTGCTGCATATCTGAGTTCATTTCTGCAGCTATATTAACTTTCACTTCATCTTCCAGTAGTGGTTCCTTCCCCTGCTCGCTTTTCCCTATGCACAACCCAGCCTCTTCCATCAGGGATGGTTTTGTAGGAAAGGTTCAGCTGTGTAGCAGCAGGATGAGGTCAGGAGAAGCCTATCTCATTCCTGCCCAACCACACAGTGATTCACATAGCAGTCTGTGAAAGACAGCTCAGAGGGTGTCCCTGGGGGCACTCCATAGACCACAACCATGCTAGGGCTCACACAGCCATTCTGCAGATGCCACTATCAGCCTGGGTCCCTCAGGGCCCCACACAGCTTGCTTCAGGGCTGTGAGCTTCAGGGTTCCTATAGCTGCATTAAGAGCCTTATGATCCTTGCTGCTGGGAAGGCAGAAAGCTGTTGTGTGGCTGCAAGAGGTTTTTGCTTGCACTGAATGCCATTGTGAAGCAGCTAGCCCTGGTGGTTGAAGAAAAGAGCTCTGCAGGTGAGCCAAGTGAGTCTTGCAGGCTGAGGAGGCATAAAGCAAAGTGAAAGGCATGGCTTCAGATTCCTTCTTAAAGTATTGCCATGGCCATGAAGCCTCTTGCGAAAAATCTGTTGTGGTAAGCCCAGATGCTTGGGACCGTCTGCCAGTGCTTGAGCAAGGCCACATTGTAGTGTGGAGCAGCTTGGAAGAAGCTAACACTCATGCAAATGTGTAGGGTTGTACAGATCCCCAGAAGCTGTGAGAAGGGGTGCTGCTGGGATGTTGCTCTCCTGGCAAAGATAAAAGGTCTGCCAGAGCCACCCCAAAAGGAACAGAAGAGTTCTTCTGCCCAAGAAAGGTGCAGTCCTACCTCTGTGCTGGAGGAGCAGAGCAGGAATGGGAGATGAAATCACCTGCTGCTCTCTGCTTATTAAAAGAAAATGGTGTTTCCTGGCAGCACTACAGATCTGACATCTTGATCCATTGGAATGCTCTCAAACTATAAATCAGAAGGAAGTGTTCAAAGCCTCCCCACTGCAGGGAAAGGTCCTCCTGCTCCTTGTTGCCCTCTCCTGGGGTGCGAGAACTGTGGTACCCTGCAGCAGGGTGGCTGTGGATGGGGTCTCCCACTGTGGCACTGGTGTGTGGAGAGGTTTGACTGGGTAGTGCATCACTGAGCTCATTGCTTATGGTTCAGCCCGAGCAGTTCTGGAAGAAGAAACTGATTGTGATTTAAAGATGTCAGAATCAGGATATCCATCATGTCCCTGGCTAATCTGCTGCTGTGATTAATTACCCTCACCATTAACTGCCTGTTACAAATATACACCTTATTTCCAGCTGAAATTGGTCCCTGGACATGGCTGCACCACACAATGAGGAGTGTGCAGGGGCTCAGTGGCAGTGTGACAGCAAAGGCTGCAAGCATGGGCACCCACAGCCATGTGTGCAGCCAGCACCCACAGGCCAGGAGCAAGGGCATTGGGATTCCCCATGATGGACACCCCCAGAGTGATTCTGTAAGGGTGATGAAAGCCCTGCCAAAAGGCTCAGGGACATTGTGGGGGTGGTGGGATCTGTGGAGAGAACAAGAGGGGGACAAGGGACTGCCCCAGGCCCTCAAGGGAGCATCCTCAGGACCTGGTCGCAGAGCAGCACATCACATACCTGTCCCTTTCCCACACAGAAGGAACTTTCAGCAAACACGCAGGAAGAGTTTTGCTCTGGCTCTGAGCTAAATGGTGCAGTAAATTAAGCCTGAATTTCCTCTGTGTGTACATTCAGGGGTGAACGTGGGAACAGGCTTTATCCAAACTCTCCTGTCTTTTGTCTTTAATTCTAGAAGTTAGAATCTCCTGTAATTGCTTCTGTGCTCATGGAGAATTGGGGAATACTAAGAAACCCTCTGGTGGCTAATTGAATGCCTTCTATATGATCCCACTGCAAGCAAAGTTCTCTCTCTTACGTTATAAAGATATTTAGGTCGAATTCTGGGCCAGAGTGATAATATTACAAGGGATTTTTCGTATCTTTTGGATGCAATATGGGATGGATCATTACCCTTTTTTTGCACTTAATTGCTTTTATCATTTAGAAATATTCAGTGTTTAATGATAATAAAGCACTTCTGCTAAGGAGGCCAAATGCCATATGCATTCTTGCTTCATGGTGCTCCAGCACACAGCTCCTTGGTACTGCATTTCTCGCTGTCATCCTCCCACCCAGACAGAGGAGGGTTCTGAGGCCAGGGGAGCAGCACTTTCCCCCAAATAATCCTTTGGCCAAGAGGGAAGAGCACTTTGATGTCCAGAGGTGCAGGCCAGAGCCCCGCAAAATTGGGAAATTCTCCACATCCACATTTGCTGGCTTCCTGGTGCCTTCCCTGCAGCATCCAGGACACAGAGGATACCTTTCAGTATCTTAAGGGGGCCTACAAGAAAGCTGGGGAGGGACTTTTTAGGATGTCAGGTAGTGATGGGACTAGGGGGAATGGAACAAAGCTAAAAATGGGTAGATTCAGACTGGATGTTAGGAAGAAGTTCTTCACCATGAGGGTGGTGAGACCCTGGAACTGGTTGCCCTGGGAGGAGGTGGTTGGAGCCCCATCCCTGGAGGTGTTTAAGGACAGGCTCTATAAGGCTCTAGACAGCCTGATCCAGTGTGAGGTGTCCCTGCCCATGGCAGGGAGGTTGAAACTAGATGACATTTGAGGTCCTTTCCAACTCTGACTGATTCTATGATTCTGGTGTTCTGCAGCAGCTGGAGACAAGGTGGCCAGGCTTGCTGGTGAAGGCACCACTGTATCTCACTGCCAGGCTCAAAATGAGTGCTGGGGGGTGTCTGCCTTGCTCCAGCCCATGACAGGCACAGAATTTCTCTTAAATCAGCCAGATTACCTTAAAAGAAAGAAATTTGATGCTCTTTGGACAGTCTGGTTACCTGCTGGACTGAGCTGGCAGCTCTCTGACAGCTTTGCTCCTCAGAAGCAGCAATCCAAATGCAAGGACAGATGTTTGCTTACTATGTTGCCCACAGCTTTCCAAGGATGCATTTTTTGATGGCCTTCTACAGCCTTTAATTAAGAGCACTTGCATCATTTATTAAATATTTATTAACATTTTATAGATGCTACAAGCCCATCACAGACATCAGGGGAGTCCTACTGGTGCTTATAAACTCACCAGCAGACATTGTAATTGATGGCTATAAGCAATCTGCTGACCTCTCTGGCCCTGCAACAATTGATTAAGTATTCATTAAAACATCTAGAAATCATTTATGAACCTTTTGTAAACTATTTATAAGTGGGCAGAGACAGATTTATTCATTACTGTTCTTGGGCTTACAGTGGAGGGGTAGAGGGAGACCTGAGCAGAGGCTACAGCAGCCCAGCTCTAGGCAGTTCTGTGTACACAGGAAGCATGCCCAATATCACATGAAAGCCTTCATTCCTCCATCCATTTCCCCAAATTACACTGGCTTCCTGCAGGCCCAGAGAGTCAAGTTTCCTGAGCAATGTGGGTCATTCTCCCAAGGATCAGAAATGACACAAGGATGGAGAGTCTGCAGTTGTTTTGCAGAGTCAGGTAGTTTAGCTAAGTGGGGGCTGGCGAGAATCCAGTAGCAGTTCTTTAATACACTGTTGGGCTGAACATAGAGGATGAGCAGGCTTGTGTATTGCTTTGCTTCTAGTAGGATAGGATTAAATTACACATCCCGTTTTCCTTCATATTAGCATGCAGGGGTATAAAGAGCCAAAGGTGGCAGCTGCCAGCACAACCTCATTTGCTGCTGGGTGCTGTCAGGCAGTGAGCTGATTCCTGGTTAAATCGGGGCTGGAGCATGAGGCTGAGGTTCAGGGCTGGCATCTAAATGTGTCTCAGACATGGATTGTGTAGCTTGGGTTGGTATTTTTTTCCAACCTGATGAATTTCCAAAGGAATAACAACAACAAAAATCCCAAAACAATAAAAACCCACCCAAGAAACCAAATCTGTTTTCTGCTGCTTTCAGTGCACTAGGGGAAGGCTTAAGACTTCATGAGTCTTTTCCATGTTCCTGATAATGTTGCATTTATAGCGAAAGATGGAGACCTTGCTGGGGAGTTTCCCTGGTGAGCCCTGCTCAAGACAAGCAGTGCTGTTTCTTGCTGCAGCATCCCAAAACACTGAGAGCCCACAGAAATGTGTATTGCTTCACACCGAGGAATGTCCCTGTCTCTGGGAGCTCAGCAGCACCAAACAGAAGCTGCAGACATAAACTCCCCGTGTGCTGAGAGAAGAAATTATGCCCATAATGGGATCTTAGCATCTACTATCACTTCTAACAGTCCATCCATAATCTTGCCTGCAATGGATGCTGTCTGGCAAGACATGGGGATAAGTGATGAGTTCCCAGGAGCTGGTGTTTAATACAGCCTGTCTATCAGTTAGCAGAAAGGGGAGAGATGTGCCTTTTGTTTGTTGTAAGAGGTTCCTTCTTTCCTTCCTCCTCATCTGCATTGTTTTTGTTCTGAAGATGCTCAGCCAAGCAGACCAAACCATAGACTGATAGATAAAACAGTTTGGGTTGGAAGGGATCTAAAGATCCTTCAGTTCCAACATCCCTGCCATTGGCAGGGATGCCTTCCATTAGACCACGCTGCTTAAGGCCTCATCCAACCTGGCCTTGAACACCTCCAGGGAGGGGCCTGTTCCATGACCTGTTCCACCCTCACTGTGAAGAATTTCTAACATCTAGTCTAAATCTCTCCTCCTCAATTTTCAATCCGTTGGAGGGATGACTCCTTGCTCAGCAGGGAAAAGGACCCCAGCATTGGTGGCAGGCTGACCATGGCATGTATGTGCAGCAGTGAGTGGTTAGTTGTATTTGAAGATCTTGCTTAAGTTTTCAGAAGGAGTATATTTATACACTTATAATTAATTCAGTGGAAAGCTGTGTATAATTATTATTTAGTTGTTGGCTGGACTAATTTAGTTATTATTTAGTTATAAACTGGCTTCCTGGGTGTGCCCTAATCAGTTTAATGTGACCTGAGGTCACATAAGTGCAAGCCTGAACCTAGGTGTGCTCCCCTAACCCTTCCATTGCTCAGAGCCACGGACTTGTTAGGGTACCCTGTGGGATGTAGCACACGCAAACATCATGCAAGAATGGCACTTGTGTTTCGGCTCAAGGGAAAGAAAAGCCAGCTCTCCACAGTCTCTTCTCCAAGTGCACTTGAGCTGTTTTGGAGTACAGCTTTCAATTGGAAGGAAATACAAAGATGCACCCAAAAAGCCATAGATGGCTCAGTATTCATGTAAGAGCACTCAAACCAGCATGCTCCTTGTCCAGCTCTGTTCTAGGACCAGAGGTAGTTTGGTGGCTCAGAGGACCAGGAAGCAGGACTGTGGGCTGATGAGGGGTTGCATCCAGCAGCTCCCACTGCAGGTTGGAGCTGCCCTTGTTTGTAGGGAGCCAGAGAAGCAAAGAAGGTGGAGAGCATGTCCTGCTTTTGCCAGCTCACTCCATTTCTGCAGCAAAACATCAGGATTTAGCTGCGTGGTTAGAAACACCTGGCCGTGACTGGCAAGATGGCCAGCCACCAGCTCTAGCATCTCATATAGGAGCAGGGTGATGGCTGTGACACATGGAGGGGGCTGGGAAGGTGAGTTTGGAAAGAAGGAAGGTCAGGAAGGGGCTCCAAAGGTGGGAAGAAACCTCCCCAGATTCAAGCTGAAGCAAAATTCTGAGGGAAAACAGCCCAAAGAACACCTCATAGAAGAAGAGACACATGCACACTGGCCAAGAGCTCCTCTGAGCAATGTCCTCTCTCTATGCCAGCACTCCTAAAGGAGAGCAGCAGAGTGAGACAGAGCTGGTGTCACTAATGGCTGTCCCCAGGGAGGGAAGCATGAGTGCTGTGGTGTCAGCCAAGAGCAGCCCAGAACAGTCCCTCCTTTGGCAGTGGCCCACAGTTGAGTAAGCAGAAAGCTGAGCTAAGTGATGAATGACTCGAGCCGTGCTCTTATCAAGAGAGGGTCAGGACTCCGTAGGACACAGCACAAGAGGAGAGAAGGGTCCTACCATCCCTGTGTCCTACAGCAATGTGGGTGCTGCTTGGCTGGGGAGCTGGGCAGCTCCTCCATTCCAAAAGCATAGCTCCTCTTAGCAGAGCACCAAAGCCCCAGTTGTGGCAGAGAAGCTGGCTTCTCCAGCCCCACAAAGGAGAGCACCACACACCCCAGAGCAGTGCGCTCTCCATACATGCACAAACACAGTTGAGGCCTGTCCGCTTGCAGCAGCCTTTGCATTTTGCACTTACTTGGTCCATCAGGGCTGAAAATAGCAGAAATTGCATTGAAATCAGCCTCCAGAACACTAGAGATGCTCTATTCTTAGAGAGAGTGGAGAGCTGCTGCTTCTGGTGCTGCTGCTGCTGAAGTGCCTCGTTTTCATGGTGGGGATGCTTGGCAGCTGGTTTTGTGGTGAGCTAAGTTTCTGCCTGGTGCTTACTGCACTGCTCTCTTGCACCCTGCCCAGAAGCCCTCTTCACGGGGTGAGATGCTCTGGCTGAGGCATCAGTGGCTGTGCGGGACACTGGGATGTCTTTGCGGGCAGGACCCGAGTGTGGTGGCAGATACAAGGCACCGGCTTCCCTGTGCTGCTGCAGCAGATGTTAGCTACCTGTTTGCATGAGAACTAGCTACCCAGGGCAGCACATGGCTTGTTTAATGCAAACCTATAGGTACATGGAAGGGTTGGTGTGATGAACAAGGACACGGAGCTGACAAGCAACCCTTGGAGCTGTGGTGGTGTTGGGTCCCCTACATGCCTCCATGCAGGGAAGTGGGCTGCCAGGAATCCTAATGAGAAATGGTTACCTAAGGAGACAAATCGTGCAGAGGAGTGGGCTGTGGCCGGGGAGGACTCCGTGGGAGGGCGGTGGTGCGCCCAGCTGGAGAGTAGTGAAGGGCAAGGCTGAGCAAAGCTGGGACAGGGAAAATGGCTGCGCAAAAATCAGTGCAAAGTGCACACAGTGCTTAGAGAGATCAGAAGGGCTTCCAGAAGTAGGTTTCAGAACACAAATTGAAATAAAAGCTGATTGTAAGTACTCACACTGTGCCTCTGCAGTTTGGTGGGCTTTCAGTCAGCTCAGTGGTGACCCGGGCTGCAGGATCCTCCAGGTCTCCCTGCTTTTTTGGCAGGGTTTCATCATTGCCCTTTCGGCACAGGAAGGATGCCTGTTGCTCTACAAAGACTAATTTTCCCGCACCTCTTACAGTTGAGAATTGAATGAGAAATACCTGCCAGAAAGATGTGTACCACATTTCATGTTTTCTCTGAAAAACTGGGAGATGTCTGATCTACTCCACTCAATATTGCCATTTCCCCAGGGATGAGCTTTCCTCCTGCAGAGCAGAAGGGATAAAAGTGCACGATGGGTCCAAGGCCATTAGTGGGTAGACAGAGGGGTTATTTCGTCTCCCTTTGTGTGACTTACTGGGGAATGAGGTTTGAATGCCCTTCCCCGGGAACTGTGTTTACTAGCAAACCACACAATGTGGTGCTTATCTCCTTTATTGTTCCTGAGAAGTCCAACCAATTTACTGCTCTAAAGCCAATCTCAAGTTAACTGCAGAAGAGAGGGAAAGGAGAAAGGAGAAGGGTAAAATAATCCCAGAGAGAAAGGACATATTTCTGAGGCTGAACAAAGAGTCTCGGGTTGACTCCTAACCGTTCTTCCGCTCAAAAACTCAAGTGCAGATAGTGACATGGCAGTCAAACAGAAATAATTTATATTGGGTTTTCTGGCTGTTCGCTAGAGCAAAACTAACTTGTCTTTCAGACACCCCTAACGGACACGGCCCCGAGGAGGAGAGCTGCTCTCCTTGCCTTGCCCTGCCCCTGCATCCCACCCACTTTCCCCTGCCTCCATCCTCCACGCCCAGGCACCCAGCTCTGCAGCCGCCACAGTTTTTGTGTGCTTGGGGGCTGTGTGGTGTGGAGGAGAACCACACGCCAGGGCACGGCAAGCCTGGGAGTGATGCACACTGATAACATCGTGGCTGTGACAGTGTTGTGATGTGGAGATGCTTAATGTAGCAATGGGCTGATGCGGTTGCCCCTGTACCGGGCGTGTGAGACGCGGTGTTGGCTGCTGTGTGTTTGCTTGGCTGTGATCAGCAGCCAGAGAGCCTTCCATAAGCATTTGCATTTTAAATGTGGAGAAAAAAAAAATTAGTTTGTTCTGAGCACAGTTAGAAACAACTTCAAAACTCGATGATTTGGGGCAAGTCTCCCTTCTTAAAACATGTTTCTAAATTAGCCATTTTGGGTCAGTCTCCTTCGCATCCTCTGAATGTCCCTTGTCTCTCCCATTTCATAGGGTGGGGAAGAAAAACAGTTAGCAGTTCCCCATTCCTAAATAGCATCTTTCAGCAGCTGGCTAAGCTGCAAAACGGATTAGCTTTGCCTTCCAGCTCTGTACACAGCGATTTTGGGCTTGCACCGAAGTTGCATAGCCTTTCCAAGCAAAACATTTCCCATGAAGCCCCTTCTGGGGATCCCAGGAGATAGAAATGTGACCTGGGGGCAACAGCCTGCTGGAGACTGGGGAGCAGAGAAGATCAGGCAGGTGGTAGATAGGCTATCACAGACATAGTCAGTGCTGAGCTTGGGCAGGCCATGCTTGCTTAGCATCAGAAGTGAGGAGACAAGGAGATAGCCAGGAACATGGCAGGGACCTTGGTGCCAGGAACCCAGGGCTCAGAAGAGACCTTGTGCAAGCATCTTACAAGCATCTCTGTCCACAGGTGGATGGAGGTGTCAAAGGGACTGGTGACAGTTCCTCTCATACAGGGATTATCATAGAATCATAGAATGGTAAGGTCAGAAGGGACCTCAAAGATCATCTAGTTCCAACCCCCTGCCATAGGCAGGGACACCTCCCACTAGTACAGGTACTTAAGCCCTAGCAACGTGTGAGGGCAAGGCAGGTGCTGGCTCTGGGGATGCTGCATCTGACCGCTGCATCCTGCTTTCCTCCCTTATCCAAGCACGGGCTTTGAAGCCTGCCAGCCTTCCTTTCTGCGGGGGAGCCTGACCTGGCCACGTCCCTCCTGGCAGGAGCTAAATTGCTCTTTTTGCAGCAGGAATTAGCTCCTGTCACCTGCTTTGGTGGCACTGTCCCACTCACAGCATGGCTGAGGCAGCAAGTGCAATGGGAGCTGTGTGGATGCACTGGCCAGGAGGTAGCCCTGGAGAGGATGGGAGGTAGCCTCTGCCCTCCACTGCTGGGGAGGGACTCGCTGTGTCAGCAGCACAGGCCACTGCCTCAGCCTGGGGTGTTTAATGCCAGCGCAGATGTCAGTGGCACAGGCCACGCAGACTCAGGCAGTCATTTTGTGGCCAAAGCACATTCATCATGTGCCCTTTTCCCTCCCTCCCCCCCTTTCTCCCTCCACAGAGATACCCGAATAGCAAGAGCCTGCTTTTGAGGTTGGAAGTCAGGTTTAGAATTTTAATGATATCCTGTATCCCACAGCCTTTCATTTGGGGAGAAACTGCTCTAAATGACCCATTTTTCTTTAGTATAATGATAATCATTACCAAGAGGAAAATGAGCACTGGAGCTGGGGACAAACGCAGGCACAGAGTAGATGGGGGTGACTGGTTCTGACTGGCAAAATGCTACATGGAGAAATAAACCTTTTGTACTTAGAAGGAATGTAAAGATGTCTTTAAACATGCATGTAAATTTGTAACAAATAAGTTGCCGTGGCTTGCAAGGGGAAGCAAGAGAGAGCAGCCATAAATATTTTATCTCCTTTGCAGTGAGCTCCGGCGCAGCAAATTGTCACATCCCCCTGGGGGAGCAGAGCCTGCTCATGCTGTCGGACAGTGAAGCCACAGCTTCTCCCGATTTCTGTGCTTGGGACCTGGCAGCGAGAGCACAGGAGCTTCCCCACGCTAGGGACACGGCTCCTGCCCCTGCCCACTCACCCTTCCCCACTCATACCACTCCATGAGCTGGCATGACACATGGATCCACAAAGGTGATTAAGGAAATGGAACATCTTCCTTACGAGGAGAGACCGAGGGAGCTGAGGCTCTTCAGCTTGGAGGAGACTGAGAGGTGACCTCATTCATGTTTATAAGTATGTAAAGGGTGAATGCCGGGAGGATGGAGCCAGGCTCTGCTTGGTGATGGCCGATGACAGGACAAGGGGTGGAAGTTGAGGCGTAGGAAGTTCCATGGAAACATGAGTAGGATTTTTTTCCCTGTGAGGGTGACAGAACACTGGATCAGGCTGCCCAGGGAGGTTGTGGATTCTCCTTCTCTTGAAATATTCAAAACCCACTTGGATGCATTCCTGTGTGATCTGGTATAGGTGATCCTGCTCTGTCAGGGGGATTGGACTGGATGAGCTTTGGAGGTCCTTTCCAGCCACTGACATTCTGTGATTTTGTGATCCTTCTGAGCATGATCCTCAACAAGGATCCATGACTTGAAAGGTTTTGTTCTTTTTCTTATGAAGGTTTCTTTTTGCAGAAGGGAAGTAACTTTATGAGCAAAGCCTGAGAAACCAACAGCTCGTGCAAACAACTGACTCAAATCCAAACAAGCTGCATACCCATCCTGTGCAATAGGTGTTGCCTAAGTCACAGCTCAGACCCCCAGAGGTGTTCAGGCTCTGTCACTAATGGTCTGAGCTGCATGATGTGTATGGAAGTGTCCCCAGCTGGCTGACACTGCAGGGCAGATGCAGAGGAGGGGTCACCAGAGATCCAGACTGAGATATAGAGGGTGTTACTTCAAGTCCCCTGGCACATGCTCGCCCCAACCATCCCAACCCTTGCCCTACTGCATGCCAGCTGACACCCATGCAAGAGGCTGCAGCAGATCCCAGCATCTCTCAGGTCTGGCTCCCAGGTGGCTTGGAGCATCACTGTGTCATTGCCTGGGAGATGAGTGGAGGATCTTTGGGAGGACTGCACTGTGGAAATACAAACCCCTCCCTCAAGGAGCTGTGCAGTACTTCATTAGCAGCATATGATGATACAGCATAGGTGAGTCTCCTTGTGAAGATGATCAGATCAGAAGCCTTCATGAGACACACTTCTATAAACTCAGATCAGAGCTTTTGCAGTCCTGGCTCTGTGACCCTCCAAGCTCTGCTGGAATGTGACCCTACAGCCACTGCATCCATGGAAGAAGGTCCATGAAAGAGAGCCACCAGAAGCCCTGTGCTTCTAGATGCTGGAGCAAATACTGGGAACTGTGCTTGGTCACAACTCTCCGTGCAACCTGGGAAGTCCTTCAGCTATAGACTAGGAGTCAAATGCCCAGCTGCTTGCTGAAGATGGCATTAGGCTGAACATACTGCAGACTGCTGAGTGCTGCATGAGGGTATAAACAGGAGGTGCTGTGCAGAGTTGTCCTTAAGATGAAACACAAACCACCTCATTTAGTGCCTAGATTTCAATCTAGAAGTCAACAGCTACTTCTGACTATGGTGTTCAAGTACCTAAATAATTTAATTAGGTGTGACCCAAGGAAAGCCTATAAACATGTAATTGATTGGGAGAGTGATTTGTGATCCTAGGTAATTGCTCTCTTCTGGAGGAGCCCATAGCAGCCCCATGGTCTGGCTTGTATGCCAAGGATGTAGCTGGTTAAGTCTGTGAATGATATAAGAAGTCTGGTCTCTGGATGCTGGAATTGAATTAGACACCAGCAAGACAGATTTTATTAGGTTTATTAGATAGCTGGTAGAAGAAAGGCTGGAAACCAGGGGGAGAGAAATATCTCCCTGGCGACCTCTAGGCTGGCATTATTTTTCTTGCAGTGCACTGAGATGGGTGCAGGGTTTATCTCCCAAGCAATCCCGGAGCAGCAGGTGCCAGCGTTGTCCCCACCCTAGACACTAAGGCATGCACAGGATAAGGAAGGTAACCCTGAGCTTGGTGCCTACATGGAATTCCAATCACATCTGCCTACTGCCCTCCTGAGCCTAACAAGCACTCTGATCTACCAGCGCACCAGCATCTCTTCCAGAAGAATCTAGCAGCAGGATGGACTTAAATGATGGAGAGCAAATGTAGAGGAGTCCACTGAGGCTCATCTCCAGCTCTGTAGCACCGCTAACACCTTACCATGGCTCAGCTGGGATTTGAGGCCAGATAAGTTAACAGATGTCATAGAATTTTCAGGGCTGGAAGAGACCTCAAGGATCATCTAGTTCCAACCCCCCCCTGCCATGGACAGGACACCTCACACTAGATCAGGTTGCTCAGAGCCACATCCAGCCTGGCATTAAAGACCTCCAGGGATGGGGCTTCCACCACCTCCCTGGGCAACCTGTTCCGGGGTCTCACCACCCTCATGGTGAAGAACTTCTTCCTAACATCCAATCTGAATCTAACAGCTTCTATTTTTGCTCCATTCCCCCATATCCTATCACTACGCAACACCCTAAAAAGTCCCTCTCCAGCTTTCCTGTAGGCCTTCAGATACTGGAAGGCCACAGTAAGGTCTCCTCAGAGCCTTCTCTTCTCCAGACTGAACAGCCTCAACTCTCTCAGTCTGTCTCCATAGCAGAGGAGCTCCAGCCCTCTGGTCATCCTCGTGGCCCTTCTCTGGACACATTCCAGCATGTCCAAATCCTTCTTGTAACAGGGGCCCCAGAACTGGACCCAGTACTCCAGGTGGGGTCTCACCAGAGTGGAGCAGAGGAGGGAGAATCACCTCCCTTGACCTGCTGGCCATGCTTCTCTTGAAGCAGCCCAGGATACAATTGGCTCTCTGGGCTGCAAGTCAAGCTCATGTTGAGCTTCCAGGGCTGCTCTCAAGCCAGTCACTGCCCAGCCTATGCCAGCACTCAGGGTTGCCAAGTGCCTGCTGAAGCATGTGCCACAATGAGTTCTTGTCCTGCTAAGATTCTGCGATGACTGGTGATGAGCTGTTGTCATCCATAATTAACCAGCCTCCCTGAAATAAATTCACCAAGTGCATGGCAAGGCAAAGGTTCTCTGATGTTGCAGATCAACCACCAATTCTTTCTTGATTGCTGTCCCTGCATTGCTGAGGTTTGAGGTGAGCTTTGCTGCCCTTGATGTCAGCAAAGAGACATGATGTTGGTGAAGCTTTCACAAAATCAGATGAGGTACCTGCTTGTGAGAAGGCATCTTCTTATTGTGGGGAACTGGCTCAGCTACAAATGAGCCAGACTGAACAGCCCTTTGCCTTTTCCGGGGTGGGGGAGGCGGTGGGGGGTGGGGGGTTGTCCATTACCCCGTGCAGGACAGTTGGCTACCTTGGACCTGGGTGAGCAGCAACATGCCAGGTGTCACTGGGGAAGCTCTTACTTTGGAAAGTCAGGATTAGATGGGTGAAATAAACCCTGTGGGAGCCAGCCAGTCATTGTCAGCAACATCACCTTGAGATCAGAGAGCAGGAAAATTACCCCAGGGATTAGCTGGATCCTTCTTGTTTGCCAGTGGTTGCCACAGCAGCTGAATCTTGGCACTGAAGGAAGGGGAGAGTTCCCTGGCGAGGTTTGGAGATGGCATTGCACACGGCCTGGGGTGCACGGCAGGGGAGGCACAGCTTTGCCAGACTCTGTGAGAGCCAACAGACACGCTCTCCTTTTATCACCATCGCTGGGCAGTGCTCCTCCATTCCACCAGAGTGGCCAGCAGCTGCTTTGTGTTAATTAAGAGTAGAATAATCACTCTTAATCAAAGGCCAGACTGATGGCAACAGCAGCAGACTGCCCAGCTCATCCCACCTCCACTAACCCTGAGCTGAGGGCAGAGAGGCAGTAACAGGGGTGTAATCATTTCTGCTGCCAGGGACAAGCCCAAGCCAGCTCCCAGGGAAGGAGATGCCCCTTGCTTTGCAGAGGAGCTGTCTCTCAGGACTGGTAAGTGAGCTGGCTGGCCTCCAGATCTGCCTCCACAGTAGAATCCTGCATCTCTCCTGGAGCACCCAGGCCTTCTCTTCACTTGGTGAGACAAAGTGGGGAGCTTTCTCATGGCAGCAGAGCACAAGACTGTTCTTGCTGTCCTTCCACTCTGTCACAGAGCTTCTTCTGGAACCTGGCACAGCACCTCCTAAAGCCCACTAAGTGCAGAAAGTGCTCAATACCTTAAGTATCCAGTATCAGAGGCAGACCCTTCTATCCTCCCATGTCTTAACTTTTAATCCTGCCCTGGTTTATATGCAGCAGCCACATACTGCTCATAACCTTCCCTTGCACTCTGTGGGTGAAGGAGAAGGGAAGCGGGTAGGTTCCTTACCTACTGCCCTTAGTTTGCCATCTTTGCTGAGGTCAAACAAATCAGCAGGTACCTCCCTACCCAGGTCTGTAGAAAACAGCCTGAAAGTCAGCTTCTCATCTCTCCAGCCATCCACTGCAGAATCATCTCAACCTAAATACCATTTCAAATGGGTAAAACAGGCCTGCAGAGCCCAGATGATCCTCTCTGGGAGGCTTCTAGAGTTCTGCCCCAAACCCCAGAGCTCCCAGCAGCACCTTCCCTTGCAAGCACACTTTTAGCACCAGGAAACTCTCAGCACTCTCCTATTTATAGCTTCACACCCCAGCTTCCATTTCCTTATAATTAGCTGACTGTCTCTCAATCCTGCCTTGATGAGGTGAGGGGCAGCTAGAGCTCCTTCACTCTTGGGCAGCTGATGCTGCCAGAGCAGGATTGGTAGCACCCCAGAGCATGGGGTGAGTGTGCTAGGAGCAACACTGAGGAAATTGTGTGCCTCCCTGCCAGCACCGAGGAGAATGAGGATGAGCAAGAGCAGGGAGTTTTTCTGTCCTCTATCTGGGGGGGTTTCCAGCAGGCAGTGGAAGAAAGTGTCTGTGTGAGGACTGTGTGCTGGCTCCAGATTTTTCTTTCCACTAATACTAACAATGTGAGGTTATTTGAGGACCTAGCAGTGACTCACACAAAAAAATACAGCCTCAGGCTACCAAAATCAGATCCAAGTTTTGTGCTCCTGGCCTGAGTTGTTCATGGTGCTTGCAGTTGTGCCTATTTGTAGCACAGAGAGAATCAAAGCTCTGGGCTTTGCTTTCAGATGAACTTGGTAACCAGTTGGGTTAGGCCTGTCTATGCAGGAAAGTACTAGCAGAGGTCAAAGCTGTTGGTGTGCTGCTGTATTTTAGTTATGTGATGCTGTATTTTAGTTAGGCGACTTGTGCAAATACAAGTTACAGGTACAGTGTCATCCCTGTGGTGCCAGATGGAGGAAGGCTCCCATGCACTCAATACCTTGTCACTTGCGTGGCATGCTTTGACCCTACCAAAAGGATGGCACTGCTCCTTGAGCCCAAAGCAAAACAGTTTCTCAGGCAGGGGACAGGTCCTGCTTGGGGAGTTGGCACTGTGTCCTGGCTAGGGGACCAGCAAAGGTGTTGGTTATATCTACTGATGGCACACTGTGAGGTGGGCTGGGAGCATGCCGGAGGGAAAACCAAACATCCAACAGTGTCTTGGAGAAGTGGAGAAGCAGCCTGGAAAACAAGAAAAGAGTATAGCTGGGTCAAATTCCTCTGGCAGGGGGAAGTCCTATAATTGGCAGAAAGCTAATACTGGGCACAGCGTTTGCAGGAGCACTGGAATGGGAGGGGAGCTTGGACATGGGAAAGACGATGATGGACTTTGGCAGAGGAGAAATAGTACCAGTGAGGAAAGCCCAGGAGGACCCCCAAGGTAACAGAAAAAGTCCCAGAGCCAGTAGGGAAAGCTCTGCTGAAGTGTGAGCAGAGAGTGCAGAGAGCCTGCAGTAGGGACAAGAGGATAGGGACACCTCTGAGACCAGGACCTCCATGCCATGGGCACTGAGCACCATGTGCATCTCCCACCACCTTGGCGAGTGCATGTGCAGCCAGATGTTTGCCAAATGCACCCTGTGTTGCTTGCCCATATGGGGGAGGATTTTGACACTTTTAAGTCTGAGGTTTGGTTCAGATCAGAATTAAATCTTGAAAATCCACTCAACTGGGAAATACCAAGCAATTCCTCTGTGGAAACAGCACGTTTTGCTGGGAAAATGGTAAATTGTTTTGGTGGTGTCAAAACACAGGGTTATAATTCCACGTTTTATACAAGTCCTAATGAATCATTTACCTTCTCTAAATTCTGTGTTTAAATACCCCAAATATCTGAAAAGTGTGGGTTTTTGGGGTTTTTTGGGTTGGTGTTTTTTTTTTTTTTGACACATTTGTCAAGCATCATCCAGCTTGGCATGTTTGTGAATGTGGAGATGTTCCTAGCAGCTCCAGCTGCCTGCGTTGGTGGGAAAGCTCTGGCTCGGATGGCTGTGGGGAACAGGACTGCAGACACAAAAGCCATCCAGCGATGCTTTGGGCAAGCAGCAGTTCCTCACCCCATCACAAAAATCACAGAATGTCAGGGGATGGAAGGGACCTTGAAAGATCATCCAGTCCAACTCCCCTGACAGAGCAGGATCACCTATACCAGATCACACAGGAACACATCCAGGTGAGTTTTTAATATCTCCAGAGAGGGAGACTCCACAGCCCCCTGGGCAGCCTGTTCCAGTGCTCGGTCACCCTCACAGTGAAAAAAATTCCTCCTCATGTTCCCCTGGAACTTCCTATGCCTCAACTTCCACCTATTGCCCCTTGCCCTGTCATTGGGCATCACCAAGCAGAGCCTGGCTCCATCCTCCCGGCACTCACCATTTACATATTTATAAACATTAATGAGGTCACCTCTCAGTCTCCTCTTCTCCAAGCTAAAGAGCCCCAGCAACTTCAGTCTTTCCACGTAAGAGAGATGTTCCATTCTGTTAATCATCTTCGTGGCTCTGTGCTGGACTCTCTCAAGAAGTTCTATGTCCTTCTTGAACTGAAGGACCCAGAACTGGACACAGTACTCCAGGTGCAGCCTCACCAGTGCAGAGTAGAGGAGGAGGAGAACCTCTCTCGACCTACTAGCCACAGCCCTTATAATACACCTTACCTTGTCACAAAAACGGTGCAATGGAGAGCGTGGGTTTATTTTTTTCCTACTCAGAGAAAAGGTCTGATACTTTCCACTTGGGATTCTTTTGGGAAAAAAAAAATGGGAAAGGTTAATTTCACCCCCTCCCAAGGGAGCAGCAGGAGAACACAGTGGATGCAGTCACTGATATGAGCAGGAATTGGGTTTATCTGACAGCCCTGCTGCATTGCTTGTTTCAGATAGGTTCTGGGACCAGTTTGCAGCCCTTTCCCCATTTCTCAACGTGCCTACACGGCAAATTATCTGTAATCATTAACAAGTGGGCTGCTTCCTCCTTCAGAGACAATTAGTGGGCAGGGTCCGGAACAATCTTCCTCAATCTCATTTCCTTCACAGGATGCACTTCAGATGCTGGTAGTGTTGTGGAGGAGGCTGGGCGCAGCTGCTGCCCCGGAGCCACCTTCCTATTGCGCAGGGTATGAGCATCCCCTCTCTGTCAATGCCCAGGAAGATTGCCCAGGCAGGCAGGTGAATTCCCTGAGGCTGAGCAGTGCTCAGCAGCACCAATTATCAGCAAGGTGAGGCAGGAAAATGCAGTGGCACAGGGATGCACAATGTATAGCTTCACATTTAAAAGAGAATTTGCTCTCTGTAAACTCCACCCTCGGTGGTGCGCTGGGCTCTCAGTTGCTTCAGTGGGTCACAAAAAGCACAAGCAGTTAAGAGCCACTTTCCAGCCCCAACCTCTGCCAAGAACAGGTCGCTTGGCTCTTGCCCAGTCACTCCCTGAAGGACAGTCAGCTGCCAGTGCACAATGCCATTTCCCAGGCAGCTCTGCCACAGATATTTTTGCACCGGCAAAGGATGGCTGTGCAATGACACAGGGCAGGGCCAGGGAGGGGAAGGTTTTTGTGGAGTAGCAGCTCTTTAGAGGGCTGGAGGACCAAGTGAAGGGAGAGAAGCCTCAGATTCATGCTCAGGAAAGCTGGAATAAATCAAAGTAATTAAAAGTGCAAATGAAGCAGCATCCTAACTACCCAGGAAGCGTGTTGTGTACACTTTTGCCTTGCTCATTCCCTCTTTATTTATAGATAGAATTCAAATCACTTGAGTAAATTAATCTGCCAGGTAGATCCGGGGTTTGGGGCACACCTGGTGGCATTAATGAGGCTGTAGCTTGACAGTGGCCCCACAAGCCTTCCAGGTTTGTCTGCAGTCACTTGCTCTCTGGCCCTGGGAGATGGGGCTTGTGCTGGTGCATGGAGGTGTTGGCAGCTCCTTGCACCCACACGGCTCTCAGCTGCAGTGCCTGGTGCCGTGCCAGGTGATGCCAGGCACGGGCAGTGAGTGGAGGGGGAAGAGAGCGCAGAAGGGCCCTGATGGTGGGTGGCTGCGGGTTGCAGATGCCGGTAGTAGCAGAGCTGGCAGTAATTAATCACACCGCAATGAGAGGTGGAAAGCACAGTTTAATTTTCTTCCAAACTCCCACAGCAAGGCTGTGACCACGTGTCCTCAAGTAACCATGAGTGCTTTATAGTGGCCAAGAGGGATTGGAGAAACAGGTACAGGACCAAGAAAAACTTCTTAGCTGGGGCACAGGCACCAGAGTAATAAGAGCCAGGGCTGGCTGCACCTCTGCTGTTTGTTTTCTTTTGGTGACAGGGGATACAGGTCAGAGATGAGAGTGCAAGCACTGCACTTCAGTTGAGTTTGGACTCACCTGCTGGACCCTCAAACCTCTCCACAAAACCCCCATTGTCACCACAGCCTCTCCTGCCCTGCATGGAAGCTGGGAAGGCATAGGCTGAGCCGGGAAATGGGGTGTTTGCAAGCAAGCCCTGGAGACAGAGAGGGGAGATGCTGCTGCTGGTTGTCCCCACGTTGTGCCGCCAGTCTTCACTGGTGTGACTGGGCACTGCCCTTGGGCTGCGTCTCACCAGCTGACCGCAAGCTCTGTGGGTGTTAGTGAGTGCATTTGCTCTCCCCAACAAAGGCAACAGAGCTGTTTGTGTAAGGTAGTGGTAGTGGGGAATGTGTGGTTATGGAGGGAAGGCTCATCGCTGCCAGTCTGAAGTAGTGCTGCAGTACCTGCTTGTGGGGGCCCTGGCACCAAGCAGGATGCAAAACCTGTTAAACCCCTTCCTGCAGGAAGCTGCCAGCCTGGCTCACTGGCATCTGCAACACTCCAAGCTCATTACATTCAGGTGAGCTGCCTCTTATTTACAAGAATTCCTGAAGGAAGAAGAAAATTGTGAATGCTTTTCTAAACAAATATTTGCCTCACGTGTGCTCTTGTGGCTATGTGACATGCTCTTTTTCTTGTTTATCCAGCATGCTTCTTAAGCAATTTCTGAATGTACTATCAAATGCAGCCATTTTAAAACTGCTAATCAGGATTTACCAGAGTAATAGTTGTTTAAAAACTACATTCTCTTGTTGATAGTCCTCCAAGAAGAGTTTTACTGGTAGGATTGTCACATGCCACTCAAAGAGGCAAGCTCTGTGTAGTGGGTTGGATTTGGACCCAAAAAAAAGGGAATTTACCCCTAAGAGAAATTACCAAGCAAACTCAGAATCTGGGAGCAAAATGAAAGTCATATTAACAAAAGTAAGCTAATCTAGAAGTATAAAATACAATGTATGTGTACAAAATCTATTTACATATATTTACAGTTCAGAAACAACACCAGGATCCCCCTGAACTGTGCCCAAAGGAGGGCAACAAAGCCGTCTTGAGAATAGTCTTATAAGGAGTGGCTGAGGCAGCTGAGATCATTTAGTCTGAATAAAAGGAGACTGAGGGGAGCTCTTATCGCTCTCTACAACTACCTGAAAGGAGGTTGTAGAAAGGTGGGTATTTGTCTCTTCTCACAGGTCACAACTAATAAGACAAAAGGAAATGGCATCGAGTTACACTAGGGGAAGTTTAGATTAGATACTAGGAAAAACATATACTGAAGGGGTTATCAAAGGCTGGAAGAGGCTGCCAGGGGAAGTGGTTGAATTGCTACCTGGAGTGTGTTTAAAAGCTGTCTGGATATGGTGCTCAAGGATATGGTGTAGCAGTCCCTCCACCAGAGTTAGATAATGGTTGGACTTGATGATCTTAAAGGTCTTTTCCACCCATAGTGATTCTGTAACTTATTCACACTCCCCTAGACAAGGGAAAAGTGAACAGCTCTTCTCCCCCCACCACACCCTTTATACAAGGGAAAAGAGAAAACAGAGAGAAAGCCTCTCTGCTACTTAGCCATAACAAGATTCCCAGCCAAGGTCAGTGAAGCCATGCAAAAGCACCAGCCAGAGTGAAGAAAAGGAAGGAAGAATAGTTTATGCAGCAAACTATTCTAATCAACAATCCAATGGAATGATATAGACCTATTATTGTTCTTCTGTATCCAGTCCTTTTATTTACCTTTTACTCAAAGATCTCCAGAAAGTTCCCATTCTTGTTTGTGATTAAGAACGAGGCTAGAGTATTAGTTCTAAACCACCACACTCTGCTACATGGATAGGCAGAGACCTCCATATTTCCATATGGTACTGGGACAGCCAAAGATGGGGACAGTACCAGCTGTTGCACATGTAGAATATAATAAGAAGAGCCTGCACCACAGCAAATGCTTGGGAACTATTTGCAAAAGGTGAGAGAGGCACTGGCCGTGGGTGATCGCAGAATCACAGAACCTTAGATATTGGAAGGGACCTCCAGAGATCAAGTCCAACCTCCCTGCCAAGGCAGGATCACCCAGGATAGTCCACACAGTAATGCATCCAGGCAGGTTTTGAATGTCTCCAGAGAAGGAGACTCCACAACCTCTCTGGGCAGCCTGTTCCAGTGCTCTGTCACCCTCACTGTAAAGAAGTTTCTCCTCATTTTGAGGTGAAACCTTCTATGTTCCACTTCGTAGCTATTGCTTCTTGTCTTATTGTTGCTGACCACCAAACCCTAATGCAGGGCTTAACCCCAAAGAAAGCAGTGCTTAAGTCCTCTGGTTCAGCTCAGCCTCACAATCCCCACCCTCTGCTCTGAAAGGTCACTGTAACAAATCATGTTCACTGAACCCATCCCAAGCTGCTTCCAGTCCTTCAGGAGTGGATGGGAAGGAAGAATCCACAGTTGGAGTATATTTTTTTGCTGAAAGCAATCTGCTCAGCACCAGCGGCAGAAGGCACCATGAACTGATACCATCCGGTGCCCTGCGTTTTCACCCAGGGGCAGAGAAAGTTTTCTCTGTGTGCTTCGGTGTAGTTGTAAGGATAGGTTGGGCTGGGAGCGTGGCTGGGAGCGTGTGCCTTCCCTGGCTTCCCAGACCATGTGTCATGGACAGAGGCAGAGGGGCATGATTTACTAGCAAGCTGCTTCCTAACAATGTACTGTGATGCACCCACTGCCCTTTAAATTACCGCTGTCATTTGAAGGCATAAATACTTAAGGGAGAAAAAAACCCCACCATTCCCTCCTGAAAGACCTAATTTATCTGGAATTATCCACTCTTGGCTATAAATCCCCTGTAAAACTTGGCAAGAGTTTAAAAGCTGTTACAGCTATGACTGTATGTTTTGATCTGAAACTTCAAGAACGAGCAAACTGAAGCCCTTAAACAGCAGCTGCAAAAACATCACAAAGGCCACCTGGATGAGGGCTGTGGTGTGAGCCTTGCCAGGGAAGCACCATTTTGAGGTGCTCATGAATCCCCCTCATCTTTTTTGGTTTCTTTTGGAGCAGTTCCTGCTTGAGGAATTATTTTAACACCAGTTAAAATAACCAGTTTTCCCTGCTGTGTCTGTGTCTAGCAGAGGACTCAGGAGAGCAATGGGAAGGTCCCAGCTGGGGCAAAAGCTAACATCTGCTGAGCACCACGTCCTTGCCTGCCATGTCATTTGGGAACCAGGACACAGGTACATGCATCCCTGGTGTCTACCTACTCAGGCACACATTGGGGCTGGTTCTGACTCATCTGGCTCCCCATTTTCTCTTTCTTTGTTGTTCTTATCTCCCTGACACAGAAGAGGACCCAGCTTTTATTTCAATGAGGCCTCAGAAGCACAAGCAGCAAGCACCTCCCTGTGTAAAGTGGAGAAGGTTTTCCACAGAACCATGGAACTGTTGAGGTTGGAAGAGACCTTTGAGCTCATCAAATCAAACTGCTCACCTAGGGCTTACAATCTCACAACTGCAGCTAAGCCACTACCTCTAAACCGTGTCCCTGAGCACCACATCCGCATGTCTTTTAAATATCTCCAGGGACAGTGACTCCACCACCTCCCTTGGAAGCCTCTTCCAATGCTTGATAACCCATTCTGTGAAGTTTGGTTTTTTTTTTTCCTAATATCTAGCCTGCACCTCCTCTGGCACAACTTGAGGCCATTTGTAAACCATTTTAATTGCTTACAGTTCTTCAGGCTTGTCTTTTTCACTACCACCTCCACATCTACCTCTCTCACTGAAAGCTGAGAGCCCAGGTTTCTGTGTCTTCTCATTAGGCCAGCCAGCAGAAGCAGTGCCACTTTGTCCTGGATGGCCTCTGGTACCGAGTGATTCTGACAGATCTCAGGGCTCTCCCCAGGTTCTGGTGCCTCTCCTGCAAGCAGGGCTGGCTCCTAGCTCCAATGGATGGGCAACTCAACTGCATGCAGCCTTCCAAATCCAGATCTAGCCTCAGCCTAACCTCAGTGGGCTGTTTAAGGAGTGCTTATAGATCCAGCAACCTGTCTGCTTCACTCTGCAGATGTTCTCTGCAATGCCATCATTTCAAACAACTGTGCCAAGGGCTGGCAAAGCACATGTTGCATGAAGGATGAGGATCCCTGGACAGATGCAGCTGTGGTGTCCAGGCTCCACAGCATGAGATAGAGTGATGTGTAAGGGGGTAAAGCACTTGTGTATGGGGTAAAGCACTTTCCTTGCAGGTTACTGCTGTGCCTGTAGGGTTAGCTGTCCCTACAGGCGTGTAGGCGTGTGATGGAGCTATCTCACTGTGATCATTATCTATCTACACCACTCTGTGTGAGGAGCTCAGTAGTACTCTTGAGTGTATTGGAACCTCTTCCGAGGTGTGTGGTTCCTGTGCAGGAAAGATTAACAAATGAAATAGGCAAAGGGCAGCATGGCAAGAAGGAGCTGCAGTCACGAGCAGCTCAGCCAGCACACAAAGCTGCTGGAACCTCAAGGTGACCCAAGGACGGCTTTTCTACCCCCTCTCTTGGTGTGCCAGGGACAGCCTCAGCCCTGAATGCCAGCCCCAATGGAGTATTCATGAATCTGCCTGTCTCCACATTGGCTGTGCTCTTGCTTTCTCCACAGGAGCACCCAGGGTCTGAACTTGCTGAGGTGCCCTGGAAGAAGAGTGCCTGTGTAAGGACATTATTCCATGGCTCCATACGGGACACCCCAGGCTGTGCTACAGGGCTCAGTGCTGGGTGCCCCAGTGATGGTGGTGGGACAGTGCCCAGTACCTGGTAGAAGTCCAGGTCATGCTGCAGTGTGATGGGAACCAAGGAGCACTATTATCCTTGCTGTCCCATAGCCAGCACTTGGAGGAACCCTAATGCTTGTTCTCTGCCATCTTTTCCAGGAATGGAGGGATATGTGTACAGCTGTGAACAGCAGGAACATGGCACAGACCTGTGGGGAGAGATGTGAAGGTGGCTCCCCGCAAGGACACAGAGGGATCCCCCCCCGGCCCTGGAGGAGTGTGGGGTCTCACTAGGAAGAGCAGAGCTCCCTTCCTGTCCTGCCAGCCAGGTCTGCCAGCTGCCCGTTCACCTACCATATTTCCTGAGATCCGTATTTGGGGCTTGGTGCCTGGAGGTGTATTAGTGCCATTGGGTTGCTGGAGAGCCTGACAATGATGGGGGACTCACCACAGAAGAGGGACATCCCTCCAGGAGGCACTGCATGCCTGTGAGCCCTGGCTGCCGGTGGCAGAGGGTGCCTGGGGCTGGGCTCCTTGGCCAGGCTGGGGCTAGGGCCAGAGCTGTGGTGCTTGCAGGGCACAGCCAACCAAGGCCGAAGAGCTGGGGTGGGGTCTGCAGGGTCGGCCCAGAGCCTTGGCAGAGTGGGTCTGCCAGCCGAACCACTGCTCCACTGGGGACCTCTTCCTTGGGCTGGGGAACAGAGCAGGACTGCTCCCCTCGTGCCAGCACAGAGGGAGGGCTGCTCATCTCATCATGGTGCTGCCACCACCCGACAAGCGCCACGTCTGTCTGACCACCATAGTCATCATGACCAGCATGGCCTTCATGGACGCCTACCTGGTGGAGCAGAACCAGGGGCCACGCAAGATTGGCGTCTGCATCATCGTGCTGGTGGGAGACATCTGTTTCCTGATCGTGCTGCGCTACGTGGCGGTGTGGGTGGGGGCAGAGGTGAAGACTGCTAAGCGGGGCTACGCCATGATCCTGTGGTTCCTCTACATCTTCGTGCTGGAAATCAAGCTGTATTTCATCTTTCAGAATTACAAAGCGGACAAGAAGAACTTGGAGACGGTGGCCAGGAAAGCCCTAACCCTGCTCCTCTCCATCTCTGTGCCGGGGCTCTACCTGGTGCTGGTGGCCTTGGACAGCATGGAGTACATACGGACCTTTCGGAAGAAAGAGGACTTGCGGGGCCGCCTCTTCTGGGTGGCCCTCGACCTGCTGGATATCTTGGACATCCAGGCCAACCTGTGGGAGCCACACAGGACCGGCCTGCCTATCTGGGCAGAGGGGCTCATGTTCTTTTACTGCTACATACTCCTCCTGATCCTGCCTTGTGTGTCCCTCAGTGAGATCAGCATGCAAGGGGAGCACATTGCCCCACAAAAAATGATGCTCTACCCGGTCCTAAGCCTAGTCACCATTAACATCGTCACCATCTTCATCCGGGCCATCAACATGATCTTGTTCCAGGACAGCAGGGTCTCCACCATCTTTATTGGCAAGAACATCATTGCCATTGCCACCAAGGCGTGCACTTTCCTCGAGTACAAGCGGCAGGTGAAGGAGTTTCCCCAGAATGCTATCGCCTTGGAGCTCCAGCAGAACTCCCTCTCCCACAACCAGACCATCCACAGCACGCAGGGCATCCCCCACGAGCCGTCGCCCACCAGCGAGATCCTTGACACATGAGGGATCACCCTCAGCTGAGCATTGGTTCAGACAGCCCCGTGCTCAGTGGAGGAGGGATGCTGCTCTCTTGCTGCATGGGGCAAGTGTGATGGACAAATCCTGGCAGCGAGGGCTCTTCTAGGCACAAAACACCAACCGCATTTTAACTGAGCTATGGAGTGTCCCCTAGATGTCTTCATCTCAGGTATAACCCTAGGAGTCCTCCAGATAAACCAAATGAACTTGCAAAGGACCTGAACCAGCTAACTCTCTCCTTTCCATCACCTTTTCCCCCTCCCAATCAAAGACCACTAAGGTTACAATGTCCCTTTTTACTCCTTGAGCACCTCACCTTTACTCCAAGCCTGGAACGAAGATTTTGTTACTGGAGATCTTTTTATGGAGTGGGGACAGGGACATAGGTGTGTGGGTAGGGGGGAGGGTGGGACGTTTGAACCAGTAAACCCTGTGATCGTAGATGTCTCTTATCTCCAATGGTTGTGTTTACAGTTTTCTATTTATAACAGCCTTGGGGGCCTCCTGTGCAGCCCCAGGGGCTTGTGTCCTTGCAGTGGGTGGTGGGCAAGAGCAGCCAGCCCTGCAGCGTGGAGTGTGGCTGGGGGGGGCTGGCATGGGTCCCCCACTCCAGAGTAAGGGAGGCTGCATCTCCACCAGCATGCTACACCAACTCTGCTGGGAGCAATATTTGACAAGCTAAAGCTGATCTAATGCTGGTGTTTTATGTATTTCATTCACTCCCAACAACTCAGCACAATATTTCTATTTTTGGAAGGGTCTCTATCTCTCTCCTCCCTGCCTGCAGCAGCTGCTGCAGCTGCTCAGGCCCTGCCAGTACTGGCACCCCCAGGAAGGCTTCGTCATAAGGATGGCAATGATGTGTTTTGCTCCGGCATTGAGCCTTGGTAAAAAAGGGCTGCTTGCCACAGCTACTATATTTTTAAAATAAAATATTAACAAAAAAAACACCCCAGCAACAAAACAACAATTACCCAAAAATGGCCAGGAAGGATGCATTGTCCTGAGCAGGGGGCAGCCATGGGTCCCTTCCACCTGTGTGGCAGGCAGCTTGGCTGGCTGCAGGCAGTGGGGTGGGAGGTGAGGGCTAGCTGGACAATAAAAGCCCCTTAAGAGCAATGGCTTCTGGTGGTCTCTTTTCTGCCAGCATGGGAAGGGAGGGAAGCATCTTTGGGGACCATCTCCCAGATGGCACAAATCACTTGTCTCCTCTTAAATCTCCCCTCACCACCACCAAGTCCCATCCTGAGATGCTGTATCCTTCACTCCTCAAGCATTGTGCACAGAAAGCAAAGGAATCATTTTGTCAGCTGAAATGCTGCTTCAAGGGTTGGCCACCCCTCAGTTGCTTGGACCTGGGCAGAGACATGAGGAGATGAGCAGAAAAGCTGCATCTCAGACACACTGCAGTAGGGCATTTTTGCTTTTTTCTAAACCAGATACTTCATTTGGAGGAGATGGAATGAGATGCCTGATGCTGTTTATGTTTCTCTTCCACATTTTGTCCTGTCTCTGCTTACCAAATGTGACCTAAATCCACAAATCATTTTAGTCTCCATCTTTTCAGCCCGTCATGATCTGTCCAAAACATTTCACCCAGACCTTGACCCAGCCTTCTAAATTTAGGACCAGGCAATCACAACCTGGCTTGGCCACCCTGTCACACAGGGATGACTATGGGGGGATTTATCTACTTGTAATAAACCTGCTGAGAAATAAAAGGATATATAATTTTTTTGCCAACGAAAGTGAGTTTGCAATAAATTTAGCCAACCAGAAAAGTTTCTTCCTCCTTTCCCTCAGAGAGCATGAGAGGAATAGGGCAGGTGATTTAAAAGGTATTAGCAGAAATTAATTAACTTGCTAGATTATTCTGGAATACCTATGGAATTACATATTACATCTCTGCTGGTGCCATTAAAATACATGCGATTAACATCACTACAATTAACTCCCAAGTATCTAATAACGTTCTGCCACTCTTTCAGGTAATTAATTTATGAGCCTTTGTTTTACAGCTCTTCCCCAGAACCGAGTGGATGAAAACCTGTGGGTGCTGGAAGCACAGTGCTGCTGGCTCTAGTACAGTGTTGGGCAGCCTGGGACTGGGATGTGCTGGCTCAGGCAGTGCCCAGTACTGAGCTGCACCTACACTGTTACTTTTCCTGGGTGGGGGTAAAATAAATTACCCAGGGTTACTCTAACAGGTTGTGTGTATTTTTGTTCTGTCTCAGTTTGATAGCTAGCTCTGCAGCCACGCCTTGTGTTGGAACAGATTAATATTCCCTTCAGCCTGATCTGTTGCTAAGGTTGCCTGGAGGGATGTCTGGCTCTGCTCTCTGGATGGAGTCTGGATGGAAAAGGAGCAGTGCTTTTTCCTCCTGGTGCTGTAACTTCTTAGGAGTCCTCAAAACGTTTTCCCCAAGGCTGCAAGACCCTGCTGTCAGTTCCTGGCATGGGGTTGTTGTCTTTGTGGAAAGGGTGTTCTTGGGGAAGGGCTGCCCTGAGCCCCTGCCTTTGGAGCAGGTCCTGGAGGTCCTGGAGGCAATGCTCAGCTGGGATGCAGAGTACTGTGTCACTCCTCTACTTGAGCTCACTGGTACACAAAGCCTACTCCATGGCAAAGGGATGAGAGGCTGCTACTCAACATCCTCAGGGGCTCTATCATGTTTCTTACTCAGCAACACAACCCTTTCTTTGCAAAGCCATCTTGGAAGCACATATTACAAGCCAGCCCCTCCACAGCAGCCACCACTAGAGGAAGGCTGAGAAGCAAGGAGAGGAGAGTTAGCTGGGAAAGGTGGCACAGCAGGTGTCTGTGAGCAGAGAGGAAAGCCAGAGCAGCCAGCAAAGACCTTAGTGAGATGGAGACAATAGCAGTTGGAGCACTGCAACTGTTCCTTGCCTGCTGCTTGCTGAGGGCAATGTGAGCTACTGCCTCCTCCATGAAATCCAGCCCTGGCCAGCAGGATGGATGGCACAGTGGTGATGGTGACTCTGCAGGGTGACTGGCCCCCACCCTGGATGTTTGCTAGTGGAAGGTGATATTTTGCTGTGGGCAATGAGTACTAAAGGAAACAATTAAAACTAAATAGGCTGGAACTGAGCAATTTTTCAGCTTTCCACTGAGAAGGTGCATTGGCAAAGGAGCTCTTTTGTGAAATGTGAAATCCTTCTGGCAAGCTACAGAATTGCACCTGATGAAGTGAAAGCTGCATAACAATAATGCAGAAGAGGGGATGCCAATTCCCAGTCCTCCAGTGGAAAATCCACAGGGACAGCATCCCTCACTGCCATTCAAAACCAGGCCATGGGCACAAGGGAGCCTGTGCCCTTGGTGGGGTGACACTGATGGTGTTTCAGAGGTCCAGCTGGTGCTGTCTACCTATTGCCAAACCTCTGGGCAGTGCTGAGGTGAATGCCTCCTTCCCAGCCAAGTGACAGCCTCTGAGGAGCCAGGTCAACCCTGCAGTTTGCAGGGTGCATCAGTGCAGTGTCACTCTCTGGAGATTACAAAATCTGAGCTTTTCTGAGCCCTCCTGGCTGGCTGGTCCCAAAGGACAGCAAGTTGTTCCAGTCCCGCGCAGCCACTGATGATCTGCAGTTGCTCCCTGGGCAGTAGGGTTAAGCTGGGCTGGACCTATCCACTTCCCAAGCTTAGCAGTACTGCAAGACAGGAGTTCACAAGTAAGTGGAGCAAAGGAAACCATGACAGGCTGCTGGAAAGCATTGAGCCCAGACAAATCCATCTGGGGCCTGTCTGCCTGCCAAACTTGGATGAAGAGGCAACAGTGGGCTGCTTCTGCTGCTTGCCTTACACTATTTGTGAGAAGAGCCTGGACCCAACTCTCGTGTCCCAACAGCCTCATGGTACCTGCAGTACCTCCACTCTTCTCACTGCCTTGGGCTGAATCAACAGGTATTTTACCCTCCTGGGAGCTGGCAACCAGCACACAGCAGCACAAACACCTTGCTGCTGCACCAACCTGTGTGCTGGTGTGTGCAGTGTGCTCCACAGCCAAGACCACTGGGAAGGTGAGTGGGGCCAAGCAGTAGCTTTTCTTTCTGAGAGTTCTGGCAGCTCCCCCATGTCCTGCTTGTCCTCTGATGGTCTCTTTTAGGCAAGGAGACCTGTGCGAGGCTGGTAGGAGAGTGGCTGGCATCAGGCATCCAGATGAACATGACTCGTGGTCCTGCAGCCATATTCTCCACATGAGCACAGCACTGTTGTCTGTGCAGAGCCCAAAAGTGCTTGAGAGGGTCTGGAAGAAGAAAGATACCCACCAGGCAATGCAGCACAAGGATGGCCCTGGCTGGGTCTCTGCAGTGCAAGAATTTGCTAGCCACACACCAAAACCATGGTGCCTGAGAACAAACTGCTCTCCCAGCCTGATAAGTATGTGCTCCAATTTCCATAGGCATAAGTACTGCTGCCATCTTGGTCTGTCACAGAGCACAAGCTCCCTCACAGCGCAGGGGCACAGCTGCTCCTGCCTGGCCAGGGAGCAGTGAGCCCCAGCTCAGCCCAAGACTTGCTGATTTGCAGGTACATGAGAGCATCACCTCCTAAAGCAACCCTGGAAAGGTGATGGGTGCAGATTCTATAATCACAGAGTGCTGTGCGTTGGAAGGAGCATTAAAGGTCGTCTAGTCCAATTCCCTTGCAGTGAGCATCTGCAACTAGAGCAGGTTGCTCAGAGCCCTGTCCAACCCAACCTTGAATGTTTCCAGGGATCAGGCATTTACCACCTCTCTGGGTAATCTGTGCCAGTGTTTCACCACCTTCAGTGTAGAAAAAATTTCCTCTTTATATCTGGTACAAATCCCTCCTCTTTTAGTTTAAACCCATCACCCCTTTTCCTGTCCCTACTAAAACAATTGTCCCTACTAAAAACAATTGGTGTAGAGGCTCTCCATTCCCTCCTTTGCAAACCCCGTGTGCTTTCCAATTGGGGTGTCATGCATCCTGGTGCCACCCAGTGCAGCCCCACCCACTGCCAGCTAGGACTGCAGGCAAATAACTTTATTTTTGTTGTTCTTTTCTTTTCAGTCTGGGTCAATTTGTTGAGCAGACAGAGACTGGACATTCATGCCAATAACCCTTTTCATCCTGCCTGCCCCAGATTCACTGCACTTTTTTAGCTCAGGACAAGCTGCAATAAAAAATGAAGGGCAGGTGTCCAGAGCACCATGACAGCAATTCTCATCCTCCTAAATTCCTTCTGCCCAGGCTCTGTAGCAAAAAATTGAGTCTCTCATTAATTTAATCCTGACTTTGAATGCCCTGAATTTTTCATCTGTCTCTGTTTTTTGGGTCCAGCATCCTTGAAGGATATTATCCATTTAAGTTACTGACTGGGACTTGCTCGTTTAATTTCACCTTAATAAAGATTTTATATGGTTTTGACATGTTCAGTGTCTCCAATGTATGGACACAGCCACCCGAAGAAACATTATGACTGTAATAGCTCAGCAAGCATTAGAAAGACCCTGGCAAGGTATATTGATTGCCCTCTTTTACAGTTGTTGGAAGACAAAAAGCAGCTGTAGGGAAGGGCAAGTACTGTAGTTTGTTTTAACCTGAGCCACTTTCAAACAGACGTCTGCAAGTTCTTCACCACGGTGTGAAAAAGTGGTGGTCATGTCGCCGGGGTGCTGTCAGAAGGAGGATTTTGAATGATGCAGATAGCAAAAAAAAGTCACTTCCAAGGAAGGAGCATCAAAAGTGTAGATATGTGCCCTTGTGGCCAGGAAGGGCAATGGGATTCTGGGGTGCATTAAGAGGAGTGTGGCTAGCAGATTGAGGGAGGTTCCCCTCCCCCTCTACTCTGCCCTGATGAGATCTCACCTGGAATATTGTGTTCAGTTTTGGACTCTCCAGTTCAGGAGGGACAGGAATCTATTCAAAAGAGTCCAACGGAGGGCTGCGAAGATGACGAAGTGGCTGGAGCACTGCTCTATGAGGAGAGGCTGAGGGACCTGGGGCTGTTTGGTCTGGTGAAGAGATATAGAGAAGATCTAATCAATGTTTATAAATATCTGAGGGCTGGGGGTCAAGAAGGGGGGGACAGGCTCTGCTCCATTGTGGTCTGTGATATGACAAGGGACAATGGATGTAAACTACAGCACAGGAAGTTCCACCTCAACATGAGGAAGAACTTCTGTACTGTAAGAGTCATGGAGCACTGGAACAGGCTGCCCAGAGAGGTTGTGGAGTCTCCTTCTCTGGAGACTGTCAAGCCCTGTCTGGATGCATTCCTGTGTGACCTGAGCTGGATTCTATGGTCCTGCTCTGCCAGGGAGGGTTGGACTCGGTAATCTATGAAGGTCCCTTTCAATCCTTAACATCCTGTGATCCTGTAAATAGAGAATGAAGATGCACAGATTCCCCCCCACTGGTGTATTCCAGAGGGAAAGCCCACAGGCTGACCATAGCCTGCTGGGCACTCGTAGCACACTGAGGGAAATGCTCAGTCATCTTCTGAGGTCTGCCCTTACAGCTGCAGCTTTTCCCATTGACCCTTCTCAGCTAGTGAACCCTCAAAACCTGTCTGAAAATGCAAGCACGTTACAGGCATGTGATAAAGTGCAGAAGAGAGAAAAATTAGTGGAACAATCCATTGGCAGGAGTAGAAATGTGCTTAAGAGAGGAGAGGAGCATAATTAGCACTTCATGACCAATATCTGCACACAAAGGTATATCCTAGAAGCCTCTTTGCAGCCACCTGCCCAATGGCTAATGGGAAGGGGGGTTTAAAAAACAATTTACTAGTCAGAACCAATATCGTCCAGTCCAAGCAAGGCTGGTTTCTGTTCAAAGGAGCTATGCACCACAGAAAAACAGCAGCTGCAACAGAAAAGTGGTATTTCGAGGCATACAGCCACCCATTGTTTTGCTGGGCCATGCTGGTGTGAACTCTGCCCTCTGTGCCAGCTCAGTCAGGTATAGGCAAGTATAGGACCCAGCGCTGGGCTCCTGCTTCGCTTTTGGGGAGGTCAGAGGGGAGGAGGGCATCCCAAGAAGCAAGTCAGCAAGATATCTGCAATGAGGGGACTGGTCCAGCTTGATATTCAAGGATGGATCTTCCTTCTTCAACAAGAGAAAAAACTTCTTTTCAGTGAGGGCGATGGAGCCACGGAACAGGCTGCCCAGAGAGGTTGTGGAATCTCCTTCTTTGGAGACTTTCAAAACCTGCCTGGCTGCATTCCTGTGTGGACTACCCTGGGTGATCCTGCTTTGGCAGGGGAGATGGACTTGATAGTGCCTTCCAACCCCTAAGGTTCTGTGATTCATAGCTCTTAAAGCGTAACTGTTGCAGAAGAGACATCGCTGTGTCCCAAGTCAGCATTGTGGGACATAAGGCCAGCAGACATGAGGTCTGCAGGGTGCTGTAGCCACAAACCCAGTTCCTAGTGCTTCTACATCGACATAGCTGAGTGATTGCCCTCGGCTTGGTCTCTAGGACTCCTTCGCTTCTCTGTGAAATCTACCATGAAATAATAATCAATAGCTCACAGGAGCTCATGGGACTGAGGATGCTGAGAGGCAGAGCACAGGACCTTGAGCATGCCAGGCACATCCTCCCACACCCTGGGTGGGCCATGCCAGCATGCATCTAATAACCCAGTGTCTCATCTTCTAGGTCTTTGTACACAAAGCCTGCTCTGCCCAGCAGACTTAATACCTTGGGTAGAAAAAGGCACTGTCTCTCTCTCTTTTTTTTTTTTTTTTTTTTTTTTTTTTTTTGTGCTAGTGCCAGGGAGAATTTAGTATTCAAAACCTGTTTTCAGATGTTTCACTTCACAGCTGGTGAATGAACTCAGAGAACTCAATAAACCTCTTTGTAAGAAATTATCTCTCATTAATCTTTCCAGTGAGGCTGGCACCTGGAATAGTATAAATCTTTACCTGCATATACCAGGGGACAGAGGAATGGGCTATAGGCAGCACACATGATACACTGGGAGATTCCCAAATGCCAAATAAAGAATAAATCCTCATAAAATTTTCCTCCTGATCTCCTCCTGGGAAAAAGACATTAGCACTTGGAGGAAATGGATCCTTGCTGGAGGGACTTTTAGTAAGATAGGGCAACACAAGGGCCTTGAGCAGTCTGCAGGTGTTTTTTGGGGGAAATCTCTTCTCCTAATCTCTTCTCCTTTCCATTAGACATTTCAGGATGTCCAAAAGGTTTAAACGGTGCTGCCAGCTCAGGAGCAAACTGCTCCAGAAGGATTGCCAGCTTGCAGCTCCCTGCCTCATCTCTGCTAGCTGCTTGGAGGATGGCGTGATTCCTGCCTCGTCCTTATCTGCAGCAAGGAGCTGGGCTGGCAGTGCTGGAGCACACTATGCACCTCCAGCATGTACTACCACACTGCTACAAGCCTCGCAGCTACCAAACCTATCTCCTTGAGGCAGGACAGCTCTGAAAAACACTGCATTTGGAAAGGAGAAATAAAAATGCTTCTTGCAAACCTTGAATAGCTCGCTGAGAAATCACATCCAGAGTTTTCTCCCTCACAGTGGGGTTTGAAGTTTACTTCAATGTCCTTTGCTTCAGCGCAACAGATGGCAGGGGGACACGGTGGCCCAGAATATTAATGCTTCCCTTCAGCATCCAGGTCCTCAGAGCAACTGGCATATCTGTGCTTTTGCTCAGCAACATGCAACCTCATCTTCTGTCTCAAGGCCATGCTCGGAACACCAGAACAGGCTGCCCAGAGAAGCTTGGGGAGTCTCTCTCTCTGGAGATATTCAAGACCCACCTGGATGCATTCCAGTGTGATCTACTACAGATGATCCTGCTCTGGCAGGGGGGTTGGACTGGATGAGCTTTCAAGGTCTCCTCCAGCCCCTAAATTTCTGTGATTCTTGATTCTTTGCACATCAACTAGGAATTAAGACGTGTGGCTCTGTCTGCCCCCTCAGAGCCAGGATATTTTGCATAAGGAAAGCTGCAGAAGAATGGCTGAGGCTGGGAAGCAGGAATGTAGTTATGGCAGAGGTATCAGCCACCTCTCCCAAATGGGAAATAAACAAACAAACAAAAAAACAAACAAAAACACAGTGAAGCAAATCTGTTCTGTGGCCATAGCCACCACAGTGCACTGGAAAGAGTATTCAGCCCATATTTTAACAGTCATCTTTTATTGATGCCTAATGTCCCATGACTAGTGTCCAACAAGGAGCAATTAGGCATTTGCTTTGATAAAATGGATGTCTTCAGGCAATAACCTGGTGAAGGATCTTCCACCATAATGTCAAGATATGATTTTGTATTATGAAATCAGTGTGTCATGAAAAGTCCCTCTGTTCACTCTCTGTGAGTGACTGAGGCTGTCAGGGCTGGGAAGCATTGCGTGGCTCAACTTCATAGAATCATGAAATCATAGAATGGTTTGGGTTGGAAGGGACCTCCAAAGGTCATCTAGTCCAACCCTCCCTGCAGTTAGCAGGGACATCCTCAAACTAGATCAGGTTGCCCAGAGCCCTGTCGAGCCTCACCTTATATATCTCCAGGGATGAGGCCCCAACCACCTCCCTGGGCAACCTGTTCCACCCTCATAATAAAGAACCTGTTCCTAACATCCAATCTAAATCTGGTCTTCTTTTGAAGCCGCTGTCCCACATCCTGTCACTGCAGACCTTTGTAAATAGTTTCTCTCCAGCCTTCTCATAAGCCCCCTTCAGGTACTGGAAAGCTGCTATTAGGTCTCCCCGGAGCTTCCTCTTCTCCAGGCTGAACAACCCCAGCTCCCTCAGCCTGTCTTTGTAGCAGAAGTGCTTTAACCCCCTGACCATTTTCATGGCCCTCCTCTGGACCTTCTCCATCAGATCCTTGTCCTTCCTATATTGAGGGCACCACAGATAGATGCAGCACTGCCAGTGAGTTCTCACCAGAGGAAAGTGGCAGAATCATCTCTCTGAATCTGCTGGCAATGCATCTTTTGTTGCAGCCCAGGATGTGATTTGCCTTCTGGGCTGCAAGCTCACACTGTCTGCTCATGTCCAACTTCCCAGCTTGCTGCTAGCCAATGCTGAACTTGACTTGCTGTGGTCCTCAGACATCTCTGTCTGACAGGCAGTGGCAAAGGACTGAAAGCCATTCAGGAAGGATAAAATTATACAGCTCCAGAGTTTAATAATAGGAGCCCCAGCAATCACACAGATAAATTTAACAGTGACCACTTAGAGACCTGCTGGCTGAACTGTAATATTTAATGTGATGCTGAATAAAATACCAGCCTATTTCAGACCCAGGGAGGCCTATAAAAGCCAGTGGAGTGGAGACCAGCATTTCAGCCTCTCCAGCTCTACACAGGAAGGAGCTGGCACTCCACTGCCCATGAAGTCTTGCATCCCCCCGGAACAATGCTGTCTATGGGCCAGGACTTTTCTGCTGTGAACTTGATGCCACCAACCCAGTGGCACTCTGCACCCTGTGCCACTCCTTCAGGCTATTGGGACTTCTGAGCATCACTTCTCATTGCTGGCTGGCTGTTGTGGAAGGCCAATATAGGCCTAATACATGTCCTGGCTTGCCCAGACATGGTCCCATGGTCCCCTTCCCTCTGCTGGCAGGGGAGCAGAGCATAGGAGAGAAGACGAAAGACTTGGAGATACGCGGTCTGAGGGTCCAAGACTTGCCCAGACAAGGTGCATATACTTGTTTATGCATGGCCTGTGTTTTCCCTAATAAGGAAAAGCAAGCTCCTGGTTTCACTTAATATGGTCAGTTTTGGCAAAGTGCCATTCTGATTGGTGAATCTTTGTGGCCAAATGAGCAGCTGATAGAAGATATGAGTTGCAATCATGCTCTCTTTGCTTTGCCTCATGCTCTCTGCCATGCTCTCTCTGCTTTTGCTGCTCTCTGCTCTGCTCACAGCTCCAAGCCAGCTTTGCTATGTTACAAGCTTCAATGTACAGCTTCTCTACCTGTAAACTTGCCATGCCTCAAGTTTACCAGGAGAAGGCATTAAGTACCTCACACTGCGGCAAGATTAAGCCACCAGTAAGACATCGTGTCTGCCTGCACACCATCTGTCCTGGAAAGAATCAAGACCAGGTCAGAGACTGTGCTAAACCCCCAGCTTCCAGAGAGAAGAGCCCTGAGAGAACTCCAGAAGCAACCCCTCCACATGCCTTGGGTACTGTCTGATACAATAATGCAGCCCCAGGAATCCGGAGATACTATTTTGTGAGTAAATACTCTAAAAAGCCTCTTCGTAATTAAAGGTTTGATTTTGTAACTAAATTCTATTGTGCCTTCTGCCTTAGCAGAAAGGAGCCTCTCGGGTCTCCGTAGAGGGCAAGTGGCATACAGAGCAAGATTCTCTTTCCAACTGTTTAAAGGGTTTATGTTTGCTAGTTTCCTTAATTGTTCTAAATTGCTTGTTTTCTCCGTGTGTAAATATCCCAACCATGCATTTGAACCTTGTAAATAAGTTTTCTGGTGATATTTAATGTTAATAAACAATTTCCTTAGTTACTAATAATCTTCACCTGGATATAAAAATTAATAACCAATAATCAATTTTTAATAAATCCATAATGCTGTGCCCTGCAAATCCTCTCTCTGCCACATCATACCTCTGCCAGGCACTTCCCAGGGGCTCTGCCTGGTAGAATTCTTCCTTTATGCATTCTCTTAGAAGCAGACATTTCCATCCATACCATTATGTGCAAAGGAGGTGAGTGCTGTAGTGTTCAGGATCGGAAAGGTGATGAGCACTTGTAGCAGCTATGCCTCTTCTCTCCTATCACAAACAATGTAAATGCTCTTTGATTTGTGTTTTAACAAGAGCAACACTAGGTTCAGAGCACCCAGACTTGCAAGGGAAGGGAAGTATTTTAATAGCTGGCTCTGTTCTTCCACAGGTTCATGTGGGATGCTGGAAGGGTTGTCAATGCCCACAGTTAGCTAATACTGGGGGCCTTGTGGGGAGATCAGTGGACAGCAGTGCCCTGGCTGCAGCAGGTTTCTTTGCCCACAAACCCAACCTTTCCAAAGCACTCTGGGCATTTGTTTTTGTCAGGATCAAGCTTACAAAAGGTTTCTGTGTCTTTTTCCCAAAAATCCCTCTGCAAACCACCCAATGGCCTGTGTCAGATTTCCAGTCTGTTCCTGGAAGAGATTCTGCCTCCATCCTGCTAAAGTCTTACTACAGAACCCATTTAATCACTCCTTTATTGGACTGAGCAGCTTTTCATACCCACCTGCTCCAGCTCAGGCCTTTGCAGGCATGTTCCCAAGAGTGTGCTAGCCCCAGGAAAGTTGAGATGCACTCAGCATAGTTCTTGCACAGAAGCAACCTTGGCATTTAAACTGCTGCAGCACCAAGTGGGATTTAGCAAAGGATCTATCTGTAATTGTCAGAGCCTAAAGAACTTTTAAATATGTCCTTTAACTCCTTCCTGAAGGACTTATACTACTTTAATGAGCATCTCAAGAAAGAAAAGCTCTCTGCAGAGCATTAGCTTGGAGAACTAAAAACAATCTCACCAACACATAATATCAAGTTTGATTGACAAGGTCAATACCCATAAACCATGCTGACTGACATTAATTAGTCTGTCAGACTTTAATTGCTTTTGATCATGTCCTACATCACTCTGATTAAAAAATTAGTTCCGTACAAAGAAAGTCAATTCAGCAGGGGATAGCTTGAGGAGATCTCAACTGGAGCCTGAGATTTCACACTCGGTGCCTTCACTCACAGAGCATGGACAGATCTTTCCAAAGGGACATCAGTGAGCAGGGTCAGGCAGGCAGGGAAGAAGCCTTTCAGCATGATAGTTACGAACCTTTCCTGCTCAAGCTATTTTTCACTTCACAAGACCTCAAATGCTAGGAGAAGAGAGCAGCTAGCCAGGCAAGGCAAAGCAAGGCCATGCCAGCAGCCAGAGCTGTAGTGTTATGGGACAGCAGGAGCAGGGATGCAGGAAGGATCCAGCTGAGCAACCAGTGGAATGCAGGCAAGGCTGGCCCTTGTCCCCAGAGTCATCCACAGATGTACATCATTGTAACAGAGGCTTTAAGGCTGGGTTTGAGTCTCCTGTCACAGAAAGACAGTCATAAACTGGATCAAGAAGTTTTCCTTTCATCCAGGTCCCACCTGTTCTCCGCAGGAGTCCATGTCCCTGCAGTTGCCTC
Source organism: Ramphastos sulfuratus (assembly GCA_013399055.1). Lineage (NCBI taxonomy): Eukaryota > Metazoa > Chordata > Aves > Piciformes > Ramphastidae > Ramphastos > Ramphastos sulfuratus. The sequence continues at coordinate 69,862 of WBNM01012150.1, forward strand.
CCATGCCAACTTCTGACCTTCAGAAGCACTGATGAGCTGGGCAGCAGCTGAGGAGGCACAGAGGAGACAAATTGCTTCTGCCTATGGCACAGAAGGGGCTCAGCTGAATGTCTGATTTTGTGCACCCAGCTAAGCTGCACTCCATCTCAGGGCAGCATGACTGCATATGGAACCTGAAACCTCCCACCAACATTGAAACGTTAACTGTAGCCAGGATCAAGTCATACAATATCATCAGGTTGGAAGGGACCTCAAGATGACAAGTGGCATTCCTCAGGGGTCAGTGCTGGGACCAGTGCTGTTTAACATCTTTGTCAGTGACATGGACAGAGGAATTGAGTGCACCCTCAGCAAGTTTGCGGATGACACCAAGCTGTGAGGCACAGTCGCCTTGCTGGAGGGCAGGGATGCCATCCAGAGGGACCTGGACAGGCTGCAGAGGTGCCCCCAGGCCAACCTCATGAAATTCGACAAGGCCAAGTGTAAGGTCCTGCATCTGGGTAGGCACAAGCCCAAGCACAAATACAGGCTGAGTGGTGAATGGCTGAGAGCAGCCCTGAGGAAAAGGACCTGGGGGTCTGGGTTGATGAAAAGCTCAACATGAGCCTGCAGTGTGTGCATGCAGCCCAGACAGCAACCGAGTCCTGGGNCCTTCCATCTCTTTTTCTCTTGCATTGAGTTGTGTCTGTGAACACACCCCTACCCCACACCTCTCCGCTCCGTGCAGGAAAACTGATGCAGTACAGGCTGCAGCCTCAGTCTCCCCTTCCATCCTGCAGCTCCCCACCTCTCCAGCCAGCATTTCAGGAGCTGTGGAATCCAGGGAATGCCTCCTCTGCCCTACTTCTTTTAACCCTGTCCCAGTTTAGGGCCAGGAGCTACCCGAGACTGGAGGCCAGAAATGACTCTTACTGCTTTTGGAGAGTAGGAATGAAGACACTGCACACTGACTGGAAGTTCAAAGGGAGATTCTGTTTACAGGGGCATATATGTAAAAGGTGATCAGGTAGAATGGATACACCCAGAAGCTAATCCAACTCTACCTGACTAAGACCTTCCATAATCCTCCACCTGTTCCACCCTCGGCAGGCCTGAGAGTAGGCCAGAACTGTCCTCCCCAGCTTAGGCCTCTGAGGCCTCAGCAGGCTGCCTGAGGCAGCTCACAATTCCCTGCCAGCCAGGAGCCATCTCCCGCACACAGACCATGAGGTAAGTAAGGGTTGTGCACTCTTCCTGGAGAAAAGAAGTGAAGAGAGGGAAGGCAGGGAGGAGGAGAGAGGAGATATCAGCCAGGCACTGCCCTATAAGCTGTGATACCAGAAAGTGGAGTAGAACAATAACACTACAGTGTCCTGGAATGAGCAGGTCTGTCCTCTGAGATGGGACTTTGTCTCTGTGGTTTTCTTAAGGAGACCTGGGATCCTTCAAACTACCACATCCCCCTTCTGATAACTTTCAGGAAGCCTCCATTTTTCATGTCCCACAGAGGCACACCACAGTGTGTGCTTTCTGCAGAGCGTGCAGCCAGGGACAGACATGCAGCCAGGCTGTTCCTGGGCACACTGCCCCAGTCAGCATTCACCCAGCATGCACAGGCTGGGTGGCTCGACAGGAGAGTCCTCCCTTCTCTCCCATACTTCTCTTCTCCCATCGTTCTTGGTTTTGAGCAGCTCAAAAAATGGAGCAAAGCAGGAGGGTGGGGGGCAGCAGCCTGCCAAGGAATGAAGGGTAGCATTGAAGAGCAGCTTTGGCCATAAAAGAGAGGCCAACAAAAGTCCCAATGGATGATTCTCTCTGCAGAACAATCCATTGGTTCTTTGCAAAGCTAGGACATTGGAGGGATGCCTCACCTCTTCCTTCCTTTTGATGTCTACAAGCCAGAGCTGAAGAACACTGTGAAATACACAGTTCCCATGGTAGCCAGCAGCAGCTCCCAGACCAATAAAACCAGGATATGATCACACTCTATTAGTTTGATGATATCATTTATAGTTGACTTAGAACTGCGTCCCATCTAATTAAAAGGGAGCTACTTGTGAAAAGCACAAGGGCAGAGAAAGGCAGAGAGGATGGTTGCCCTGAGCCCCATGCCTGTGCAGCTGTCTTGTCGGTGAATGGCTTTTTATTTCCCGTTTCACATTAGAGCTAATTTCATCCATCACCAGAACCAATGTGACTCATGCCCCCAGCAAGAGACAGATGCAATGAGAAAGCACAAGCACCAAGAGGGAGGGGAAAGCACTATTCTCTAGAGCCAGTGTCATCTGGAGCTCCTCTTTTCCTTAATTACGCTGTTCTGTCTCCTGGGTTGTTCAGGGGCTTCTGTTTCTGCGAAGCCAGAGGAAAGCAGGCAGCAGAAACACAGAATCCAAATCTCCCTCCTCTTCCTCACTGCAAGCAGACAAATGGAGGATTGCAGGGACAGTGCCAGGCTGGCTTGAGAGCACTGGTCAAAAGGGCTTGAGGGTTAAAAGGAGAGGGAAGGGATTCCTCAGAGATACACATTTTCTTGGCAAACTGTCTTCTCATGTCCTCCTGGAGAGGGTGAGGAGTTAAAGCACATCTGGGAGCTCTCTGGAACCCATCTTACTTTGGCAAACGATGATTTGTCGTTTACAGCAAGGCTTTGCCAGTTGGAGAAACCCAGCTTCTGTTCTAGGAAAGTCATCTTGGGCTGGAGCATTGCTTCTTTCACAGCCAACTAATTGCCAGAGATAGAGAGGTGCTGGAAAACATTTGGAGGATGTAGGTCATGCTGATGAAGAAAATGCAGACAGACAGGTCCCTGGCATATCTTCACATGATGGAGCTGCTGCAGCTGCAGTGGCTGTTGCCTTGCTTTCCTCACGAGAGGAAGGAGGAACGACTGGCTGTGGAGCCTACTCGGGTCCATTGTCAGCACCCTGGGGTATTTGTACAGCTGCCAAAGGCACACAGGCTCCAGAGGTGTTTAGGTGCTTTTGAAAGATGTGTCCTCTGTCCCTGAGAGAAAGCACCAGATGAGCTACCAGCCTGGAGGATCTCAGTACTGCTGTAGCAGCACTCACCCCTGAGGACATCTTGATACTGCAGGATCAGCAAGGAGCTTCTCCCACTTCTCCCACCTACCAGTTGACCAGAAAATCACCTTGGCTCTGCTGCAGCCTGCAGCACTTCCAGCACAAGGCTTTCCTGCCTTGCTACAGGGGTTTTGAGAAGGCCCTAGCAGCACTAATCACAGCTCTTCATGATCAAGGAAACATGAACTGTCGCTTTCCTTAAAGACTTGTTAACTCTGCAAGGAGAAAGCTCTGCAGGATGATCGGCAGAGAGCATGGCAGAGCTTTCACAGGACTTGGGCTCAAGGGTGCACAGGAGAGGGGTCTTCATGCTGGGGGAGACAGTAAAGCCCTCATTTAACACCCATTATGTGCAGGGACACACGCAGGTCGCAACTCCTGCAGACTGGGTGCAAGTTCTTCCTTGCTCACCCTCAGGCTGCCTCCTGGGGGACTTGTCTCTGAGCAGGGCTTTCTCCTGGTAAATTATGGAGTGCAACATTCTGCTCACTGTTCCTCAAAATGATCCCAGCTGCTCCTGCTGCTCCTAGACTTACAGGTGAGGTTTTCTGAGCCACAAACAGTGCAGGGTTGTCCAGCAGTCCTCATTCACAGAGCAGACCTGCTTGCCTTTCAGAGCATGGTAATAGAGCTGTGAAATCTCAGTGGCTTTATTCTGCAGGCAGCCTACAGCACACTGGTGTTGTCAGAGAGATTGCCAACTTGTCTGCTCTCACACTGCATTAGATGTGCTCATTGCAGGCTCTCACCTCTCGCACAAGTGCCAGTATCTCCCTGATGGATCTGGGGTCAGATCATCAGAAGTTCAGCTGGAAGCCAGGGATGGTTAGCCTCCAGGCTTCACAAGCACTGTCTCCCCAGCACCTTTTTTCTAGGTGTGAAATCTTAATCGTGCATGCTCTAAAGCCACCTGAAATTCACAGTCCAATGTGCGTCTCTCTGTCAGAATGATGCTACTGACAGTTTCTAGTTTATCCTCCACCAGGGGACTTGGGGACTGGCTCCCAGCAGCATGGCACGGTCCTTGGCATGAGGACATTGATATGGGAACCTTCCCTTCTACCTGTGCTGGCACTTCTCCCCTTCAACTCCTAACCTCTATGTTGCATTAAATGTCTTAATTTAACATTCCATTTCATTAGAGGCCATCAGCAGACTTCATCTTGCAACTTCTAAAATGCAGCCATTTATTCTCTCTATAGAACACCATACTCCTGGACTTCTAGCATCATGCTGCTGCTTTCCAGCCCAGGAAGCAGAAACCTGAAGAGAGCCATATTGCCTCCCAAGAAGATGTCTCTCTGGGGCTGGCTGAACTCCCTATGGGTCACATCCTGAACTACCTACAGTGGGTAGGAAGATTTCTATGAGCCCTCTGCTATTGCAAGCCACCTCTGTAGTTCACTCTGACACTTTGAACGGACATGCCGAGATCCTGAGTCACACCAGGGAGCAGGTTACAAGCCTTGAAAAGCATTTAACCTCTGTTCCTGGCAGTTCCTTTGCCTGGCGCCTGGTGGCAGCTCTGCTGATGGGGAACGGACCGCAAGTTGTGGTTTGCAGCTTAAAGCTGGTATCGGCTGCTGCGTCCTCCGATGGAGTGCTGACACCAGGAGCAGTCAATAATTGGAGCTGATGAGGTGTTTAAAGCAAAGACTCACTCTCCATGTTAACACATATTGCCAGGATAGAGGAAAATTAAGCAGACTCACGGAGCAGAAGCCGAATTGTCTCCAAATGGGTTTTCTTTCCAGCGTTGCCTAAGAGATGTCAATCACTTTTCAAATTATTTTCCCTAGCTGGGGCTGATGAAGGAAGACGTCTGGGATAAAGGTGCCTTCTGCTGCCGTCACGCAGAGTGGCTGTGTGACAGCCTCTCCACCTGACAGGCCTGAAGAATCAGATCATTTCTCTGTAAAATCAGCTTTCACAGCGATGTCCCTGGGAGCTGGGGGTGATGGGCTGGGAGGGGGCGAGTAGCCAGGAAAGGAGAAAACCTAGTGATGGGCAGAGCAGCTTGCAAAGCGTGTGAGATCACCCTGGCCGGTGGTCCCTGCGCTTGGGTGGAAAATTGATTCCAGTCCATATGATTTAATGGAAAATTAATTCTGTCAAACCCTGTGTGTTGGGTTTTTTGTTTTTTGGTTTTTTTTCCCCCATGTAGTTACAAGTTTGATTGATAGAAGTAAATGTGTCGACATTACACTTAGGCACCTGCCGTGGCATCACCCATCAGCCTGATTAACACACACGCACAAGGCACAGATGTGTGCAGTTTATAGACTGAAAAGTGGCTCACAGATAGATCTCCAAGTGCCTGGAAATGGAAAGGCATCACCCAATGGTGATAATTCTGGTGGCACCCCACAGATACTAGTCTTCTGTTGTACTGTTTTCTCATCAAGATGGTTCAAAGTGAACAGGAACATGATTTTAAATAACAAATGGGCAGAGCTGGGAGCTGCTCCATGAAGCTCCACAATTATTCCCCCAGAGATGCCTTCAGCAGCAGGACAGAACAGGCCATGCTGTGTTGTGGGACACTGCTTGCCCCCTAACTTGTGTCACTCCAGCCTGAAGGGCTCTGACACAGCCTCTGCAGTGAAAATCAAAGCAAACACATCAAAGGATGGAGGAGAAAGGAGCCTTCAGAGGCAGCTGGGCATGGAGCCAAAGAGAATTTATCTTTTATCACTTTCTCCTGAAAGGGAGAAAATCCTGCCTGATGCACTGGGCTCTCCCTGCCTAAGGCACAAAACAAGTGAGGCAACCTCTGCCTGTGTCAGAGTGAGCAGATCAGAAGAGCAGGAGCTGTCTCCAAAGGCCAAGAACACATGAGAAGTTAAAATCCATAAAACATAGGGAACATCTGAACTTCTTCCATGTCAGAGAGCAGTTGGAGTACTCCTGCCCACTACATCTATGCCTGGGGGGGAAGCAGGCTCCTGCCCATGGTAGGATGCTCACTGCAGCAGATGCCCAGTGCATCACCTAGCCATTCTGAAGCAGATGCAGCAGCAAGATTGCAGCCAGTCCCATCAGGAGGTATTTCTGAGCATGGCACTTGCCCCTGGGGATTACGCCTGACAGCCAGCTTCATTGTTTCAGATGCTAATGTCCTGTTCTGGTCCCCACCCTGGCTTGAGTGCCAAATCTGCACCTATCCAAATGCCCGAATTTATGGGCTGTTTCTGAGATGTTGTCTCCCTCTGCCTTGCATTTTTAATCTGTCAAAAATACCCACTTGAGACAAAAACTCAAATGTGAGACCAAAGTCATCCAAGCCATAAAGTCAAGATGCTCTTGAGCCAGCCTGCCCCAAGGAGCCATCACCTTCATCAAATGGAGTGAATGAAATTAAAGCATCTGCAATATTATTGCAAATGAACCCAGGCACTTTGCCTTTTCAGTATTTATGATCCTTTTTATTTGTGACTGTCCAAGAATATCAGCTTATGCTCACAAACAGTTGGTGCAAAGGAAATGCATCACGTCTGCCTGAGCACAGAAAATAGGGAAGGAATTTCCCTGTCATTTGGAAAAGCTCCTCTTATTATCTCTGTAATAAATGTACAGACTTCCAGCCTGCAGACAATTTGCAGAGGACAAGGTGCTCTCAGTCAGGGTAAAAACTCATCTGAAATAAACCTCTTGCCAGAAAAGTCTTTAATTTGGATTTGGGTCAGGGTTTCAAGCTCATGCTAAGTGCCTTTGCAAATTGCACCCCACACACGTGGCACTGTCTTTCTGATGAGCACAATGAACAGGCCATGAACGTCTGTATCTCGAGGGTTCAAAGGAATTTACAGTTTTCAACATCAAAACATTACCTGATGATTTCTCAGCTGAAATATATGGATTCTTTGTAAAAACTTGATCTCTCAGTGCTCAGGACCATTCTAATAAGCCCTGTGTTTTCTTTCTGAACGTCCACCATGCAAACTGTGTCTGTGCATTCATGGGCTCATTCCTGCAAACACATCTAGGGGTGATAATTGACAGTGTAGTTATGGAGAGGATAGCTCACAAGCTCCAAGTGCTTTAGAAGATGGAGACTGTGCAGTCTGATCATATTTACCTTGATACAAACACAGCCAGAAGCCGGTCTGCATGCCAGGAGACTGCTGGGCCAATCTGGGCTATCCTATACTAACCATCCTGCATCTGTGGAGCACAAAGTTCTCAATAAACTTGAGCTGACAGAGGGTCCCTGGGGTGAAGAGGTGGCATTTTCCAGCTCAGAGAGAGAATCCAGTGGAAATATCCTCCACTGCATTCAGGAACGATCTGTGATGTCTGCTGGAGTGCAGCTGTAACATGCAGGGTCACTTCTTAGCTGCTCCCCCTTTTCTATGTAGATGTGCATAAGGAGGATGCCAGCAGGAAGCCATGCAGAATCCTGACAGCGGAACTGCTCGGTAAAGCAGGCACCCAGGACAAACCCTGTCAGGGAGAGCATCCTGCTATGGGCAGTGGCAAGCAGGTGGCAACCTGTATGTGCTGCTCACCTGTCCACCAGCCCAACACCATCCCTGATTTCCCCATGGACCCCATCAACCAACCAGAGGGATGTTTCCTTCCCTCTCCCAATCCCAAATCAGCACTAAGTGGAAAGAAGTGGGAAAGATTTCCATGTGAACCCTTCGAGGCTGATTATTCTGGAAAAGCGACTGGGAGTAGGGCAAACCAAATCACAGGTAGCAGTGTTGGCATCACTGAACCAGGCTCCAAAAGTGCAGCTGCATCCAAAACATTTCACCTCCTTTAGCTGGTGCCTTTCGCTGGGCTGCTGAGGTATTTATGGTGCCTTGTTCAGTGCAGTATTCACATCCCAGCTGACCATGGAGCAGCACCTGGACTTGGCACCTGGTTGCTTGCAGATTGATAGCAACCTGTCACACATGTCACCTCTCCAGCCCTGACACACAGGGCTCAGTGCTGCGGGGACAGCCTTGAGGGACTTCTCTCCAGTGCTGTTGTTTTGGATGTGCTTTCTCCCATTATATAACGGGCAAGGGAAATATTGTGGACACAACAAGCTTTCAGGAATAAAAAGCAAAGACTCTTCATCATGCCAAGTCTGAAGCTGTCAAAAAGCTAGCCTGAATTATTTAGGAGGAACTCTGTGATGCCTTCACACCTTTCATCACACTGCTGTATCTACAAGCTTCACAGAAGACAGATGCTCTGGCATCTGACCCCTAATATCATGAGAGGGCCCAGACTGGCAGTGTTGTTTTTACAGCATTAATTAGGGACTCTGTTCCAAACATCCCCTGGCAGTTACCTTCTTCCTGGAGAAAGTAGCAGCTCTATGAGGTACACTACAGCAATGGCTTGCTCCCAGGAAAGCTAAAACCCCATGAGCAGGCAGAGGAGTGCAGGGGCTTTGTGAGAGGTCTTTGGCTGAGTCTGGTGAGCTCAGCTGGTACAAGCATTTGTGTTCCAGACAAGAGCAGGTTTGTCCTCAGCTGCACTCTCAGGTTTGGGTGGGCTCAGTTTTCTGGAGCACTTCAGACCATTCTTTCTTAAACGTACCCTAAGCCCTCAGCAGACAGGATCTCTCCTACTTCAGCATTTTCCTGTGAGCTTAATTTCTGATTTTTCTAGAAACTGATGTTCTCTACATAGTTGCCATAGTTACCGATGCGTGTGTTTCTGATTTCACACACTAATGACTGTCCCAGCCCCTTGTTTGTGGAATAAACTATGTAACCCTGAGAACAACATAAAATGAAATATTAAAACACTTATGTTTCAGAAAGCAGACATTGTGAATCAGCGATTGGAATTAATTGCATTATCAAGCCTGGATTAAAATAATCCAAGCCTCTAGGCCAAGCAAAAGAGCAGGATGCCCCCCAAAACAGATTTGGGGAGGATGCTGAAGTTCAAGGGGCAGTGTGGTGTTGTGGGGATTGTCACCTCCCTCCTGCACCCCAGTATCAGCCAGGCAGCTTTGCTGCTCCATGAAGTGATGGTGGAAGAGACCTGCCAGTTTGGCATGAAAGGGCAGGTGCAGAAGCTGCCCTGAAAGTGGGAAGCTCTGGAGTGGGCCATCCCAAAGAGCAGCATCTCTACATGCAATACCACCTCCACTTCTAATGCAAGAAAAGAGAATCAGGTATCTTCCAGACAGCATTCAGAGCAGCACTGGCTGTGAAAAGTGATGCACAGGCACAGGGAAAGCCTGGCCCTGCAGCAAATCCTAGGCTCTCACCTCCTTCTCCCTGTGCTTTTCTTAGCTTCCCAAGACCGGGCTGTGAAGATGTTGCTAGAGAGTGCCTTTGCCTTGGGACAGTGGCAGCCTGCTCTGGAAGACTGACTCTGCCCTAAAGATCCCCATGAGAGCCTGTCCACTGGCTCTCCAGGACTTGACAGGACACATGAAAGCTCCAAAGGGCAATCACTAGCCTGGGGGCTCAGTTTACAGTTCTGAGTTTGAAGAAGAGGACAGTGAACCCCATGGGCTACATCCTTCAGGCACTGCAGCACAGCTCCTGAGTGTCATGGTGGCTTCTGCAGCTTTAATGATCTCATTGTATTCACCTGGAAGGATGGTTAGTGAGATCCTACCACCTCTGGAGATCCTGTCTCTGCTTGTTCTCAATCCAGGAGCTTCCCCTGGGAATAGCCATCAGTCGTCTCACAACCCTATGCTTGCTCTGCTAGCCCTAGGCCTGATGCCTGTCCTTAGGGAGGTCACTGGGCAGCAAGGTGCTCCCGTCAAGGGCAGTCTCATCACCCAAGGAGACACAGGCTGAGTGAGTCCACGTGTTACAGGCAGGAGCTGCATTTCCTTATACCAATGCTGATATAATTCATTACGCACTTGGCTGGCTTGAGACTAAATTATAATAAATGTATAATGAAATATTTAAATTTCCAGCAATGGGATGGAATTGCAGCATCATTTTCCCTGTTGATGCCAGGCTCTGCTAACATTTGCCCTTTGCCCCTGGCACCACAGGGCCCATTGGTCCTGCAGCACACCCACATCTTCCAGGGAACGGAACCTACCTAGGCACAGCAGCTCTCACTGGGAATGGGCTGTGGTGGGTTGACCTTGGACAGCTGCCAATTAAAATATGTTTGGATAGCTAAAATTAAAACAAGCACAAATTAGAGGCCAGTCTGGAGGAGAAGCAGCAGCAGCTTGCCCTCAGTGATCATGCTGCATGTGTTTGCATGTACCACCTGGGAGACTGGGCCAGTGCTGCCTGCTCCATCCACTGGATGAGCACCCATGTTCCACAGCAGGAACAGAACCTGCCAGTCCTGGGCCATGAGGTGAAATCTTGACCCCAGGGGCCACTGAAGCAAATTCAAAAACCCGTCCAAACCCCTGCCCAGCCCCTGGCTCAGAGCCTCTCCATCACCCGGGAGCAGGGTTGCATTTTGCCCTGCAGATGCAGGGTTATTTTTAACCTACTCTCCACGCTGGCGTACGCTGGCTTTGGCAGGAGATTTTTGCAGTGTCACAAGCTTAGCCAGGCTAAGCTTGGAAACATCCCATTGGGACTGCTGGAGAGACAGAAAAATAACAGAGGCTCTTGCCAGCTGCAGCCCCATTTGTGCTGTGGCAGCAGTGTCCTTCTGGGCAGGCAAGAGGTCTGAGCCATGCTGCTCCCTTTTGCCGCCTCAGCCAGCACAGTTTGGGCAGCACAAAGGGATGACAAACAATGAGGTTCCTTGGTGAAACTTTCCTCACCCAGTCTCAAGCCAGAGACCAAACGCAGGTGATGCACTTCTGCAACAAGACCCTGTAGGTGCTCTGTGAACCAGAGCAAAGGAAGCATCTCCTCCACCCTGCCTGCTATTGGTTTTGCTGGAGCACCTAACCCTGGTCTTGGGTCCGTCCAGCAGTGAAATCAAGGGTCCTTCTAGAGGGGCTGAGATCCTGCTGGGTGCAGTGGGGTGCAATGGGGAGGAGGTTCATTCTGGAACCATGCTCTGCTGACCACTGCAGAGGGCAACTCCTTCACAGAATCACAGAACTTTTGAGATAGAAAGGGACCTCCAGAGATCATTGAGTCCAACCTTCCTGCCAAGGCAGGATCCCCTAGGGTAGTTTGCATGGGAATGCATCCGGGCATTCTCCAGAGAAGGAGACTCCACAGCCTCTCTGGGCAGCCTGTTCCAGGGCTCTGTTACCCTCACTGTAAAGAAGTTTCTCCTCAAGTTGAGGTGAAACCTTCTGTGTTCCAGTTTGTAGCTGTTGCTCCTTGTCTTATCGCTGCTGACCACCAACCAGTGTTGGTCTCAGCCAAGGAAGCCCCATGGGTAATCTGAAGAGGCTTCATCTACCTGTCAAGGAGTTCTCCACAGACAGGGCCAGCAGCCCATCGCTCTCCACAATGTGCTCATCCCAGACTAGCTGCTATTAATTCAGCATTGATACTTCCCTCAGGAGTGTCTTTGGTTTGTCAGGGCTGTGAGAACCACACAATAAACTCATGGCTAACCACAGTAATTGGGGCTCAAATGCCTCCCTGTTACAACTGGGAAGGTGACAATTGCCAGGTCCCTGTGCCCAGGAGATTTTCAGTGTTTGTCTCCATGCACTTTGTCCCTCTGACAAATAGGGCTGCAACAGGCTGAGATGACAGACAAGTAATAGACAAAGAGCCCAGGTGCATGAATGCCATTGTCCTCAGAAAGCCAGGCTAAAGTCACCTCTGCTGAGCCATGTTCCTGTTGCTTTGGGTCCTGAGCCCTGCCTCCAACGTAATGAGCTCTCTAATGGTCTTTGACTGATTTAAGGAGCTCAGTCTGTTTAGCTTGCTAAAGAGCTGAGGAGAAGTGAAACTTGACCATGGTCTTTAAGCACTTGTCCATGAAGATGATCTATGCTATTAAATAGGTCTTCGCAATAGCTGATGAAGACACTACAATGTCCTGCACTGAAAATTCAGCAAATTTCAAGCAGAAAATGCCATGAGTACTTTGCTTGTAGGAGTAGTTGGCTACCTAGGACACTACTGAGAGGTGGGCTCAGCACCACTAGGAGCTGGGCCATGCACAGGTTGTTGATGGCTTCTGCCAGCGAGCAGGGAAACCCCCTCATTTGCACTTACACAGATGCTCAACTGAGAAAACCTACACAAATCCCTCCAGTCCCCAAACCTGCACGGGACCACAGCAGCACACAAGAAGGGCTGACCCCAGCAGGAGTAGTGGACAGACAGACCCTCAGAGAAAGTAAGCAGGGCATGGAGCAGGAGAAAAACCTGGGAATGAAGACAACAGATATAAGGAAACTAAAACTAGAAAAAGATGTTGAGAAAGTTTGAAAAAGGAAGAGGAGAAGGTCAGCTCCAGACAGGCTTTTACAAAGTGCTCTGCCACGGGTGTATTCCCTTCAAGTGCACAGAACTAATTGCTTTTCTTCATCACCTCTGTGGGCACAAAAGTACACTTTCGAGTTCTCCTGCCATTGTCACTTCAAATTCTTCAGCCTCCTTCTGAATCGCAGCTTTACCTTATCTCTGTAAGTGTGATAGAGGGAAGAAATTGTACATGGAGGAAAGCAATTAAAAGTGTTTGGGTTTTGTGAAGTTGAAGAGACAAAAGTGACCTCATTTCTTAGCACAGCACATGCTTCGGAAAGACACAGTTCAGAACAAGGACATGGAAATACGTGATGACTACCTCCACTTCACGACTGGTACAATGGAGCTGACCATATCTTGCAGCTCATACCTCCTATCTTCATGTAAACCTAGAGGTCCATGATACTGGAATACCCTGAAGGAGATGTAAAGCAGCATATAGAGAAGCTGTGCTTTGCAAGCCCACCAGATCCATGCCAGAAGCTCGGTGCTCCTTGCCCGATGTAGCTGTGGGGTCTTGCAGGTTGTGAGGAGCTTGCAAGTTTCTGGACTGGTCTGGCAGAGCCCTGGAGATGGTAGTGAGCATCCAAAGCACCCAGACACTTTTTCTGCTCCATGTCCTGTGATCCCACACAGCAGGCTAGCCGTCCAGTCTGCAACTTGGTCCAGAGGTTCTTCAGTAATTCTTGGAGGTGCTTACTGTCTCGTGCTATGTATTTGCATACCCCCAATCTACAGTTGCTGTCATCTAACTGCCTCAGTAATTGGGCAGCTGGTCTCAGAAATTCTGATTTACTGCTCTGTTGATGACATAATGTGTGTTTGCACTTAATGTGAGAGGAAGCCACGAAATCCCTCCCTCCTGAACTGAATTCCACTACTGATTTTGCTTTATTGGATTAATATTCCCAACACCTGCTGTTTTCCTAAGTGTGTTTAATACACTGGCAGGATCATACCTGTGAGGTCTTTCACCACAAAATGCATTTCCTGTGCAGGTCATGTGCATCTCCTCTGCCTTGGCGCTCTTCAAGGGAATAATAATCCCTGCCTGACGGAAACAGCAATGAGACTGCAGCTCAGAGTGCAAATGTTAAATGCCACCTCAGAATGTTTCTGGCTGGATTTTGTTTTGCTCTGCCAACACCTGCCTGGGCTTGCAGCAACTTCACCCCACCTCTCCCTGTGCCCGCTGCCACTACTGGATCCATCACTGTGGCCAAGCCAAGGGCTTTGTAGTGACTTGCACCAGTCATCAACAGTGCTGGCAGTGGTGGAGATGTCCAGGTTGCCCAAACCACATTCATAGCCAAAGAGGACAACGCGTAGGACAAGAGACGATGGTAACGAAGTGTTCCTGTTGCAGAGAGAGCTCAGAGCCAGCTTCCCACACGGCCAGCTGCTGCCTGTGCTTTTTGTGTTTGGTTTCTGTCCAACCTGAAATAAGAGCAGTCTCCAATGAGGCATTTGTCACTGCCCAGAAGGACCCGTGAGCAAGATCAGGCCAGACCGCTGCAGAGCAGCTTGCTGAAGCCTTGCAAGGGCATGAAGAAGAAGGGCATGGACATACTGTCCCCAGACCTTTGTCCACAGCCCCCTCAGCCTGCTGCTGCACAGCAAAGGAAACAGCTACAGAACAGGCTCTACACAAATAAAAAGAACATGAGAGGAACTTTGCTCATGAGCAGCTGTGTTCTTGCACTCCAGCAAACCTGATCACTCTCTTTGCTGTTGCAGGAAATACTTGCCTTTGCTTTTTTCATGACCTGTAAGATCATTGAGTCCAACCACCATCTAACTACCAAGGCTCCTGCTAAACCTTGTCCCTCAGTACTACATCTCTGCCACTTTTAAACACCTCCAGGGATGAGGATTGGATTGGAGCCTATCCCAGTGTTTGAGAACTCTTTCAGTGACAAATTTTCTTTCAATATCCAATCTAAACCTCTCCTGGTGCAACTTGAGGACACTTGTTCTTGTCCTATCACTTGTTACTAGGAAATAGAGACTGACCCCCCTCCTCATTCCAATTTCAAGTTGTAGAGAGTGAAAAGGTCCTCCTGAGCCTCCTTTTCTCTAGGATAAACAACCCCAGTTTCCTCAGCTGTTCTGCATAAGATTTGTTCTCCAGACCCTTTGCCAGCTGTATTGCCCTTCTCTGGATGTTGTTCTTTCCTAAAGGAAAGCTTTGTCTCTGAAACCAGAAATGGCAGATGCCAGTGCTGCATTCATTTGGAGTTTCAGACTCTTGCACATTACTGCAGCCTGCCACAGCAGAGAGCTGGTACCTGGGGGACACGGTGTCACTTTAGATCACTGACAGGTCCAGCAGCAGAGGGCCAGAAGCTTTCAAAATGTCTGTGCAGTCCTTATGTACCAGGATTTACAGTGAGACTCTTCTTTTCCAGCACTACACAAGGTCATTGAGTCACACATTTGCCTTAATACACAGCTCTGAGAAGCAGAAAACAGGCACCAGAAGGATATTTTCAAGAGAGTAAATGATGAGGAGAACATCACCAACATGAAATGCATTGGAAGAAAAAATACTTGCAGAAATCAATGTCAGGCTGCCCAGAGGAGGCTGAGCAGTGGATCTCCACCTCTGTGATGGATAATATTAACTTTTCAACTATGTCATGCATTGCTTTTACTTCCACGTAGCAGCAGGCACAAGCTTGGACCACACTCCCTGCACATGTGCACCTCACCCTTCCTTGAGCCCTCTGTTCCATGCAGCAGGAGTCTTCAGGGAGGCTACAGCAGCTGAGGACTCAGGGTGGGCCAGGAGCAGTCTCACGCTGATGAGCCCAAATCACACACTCCCCAGAGCATGTGGGCTCAAGTGCATGGAAATGTCAGTGTTCCAGCTTCACTTGTGCTAATTTTCTCCTGTCTCTTAGTAACTGGCAGGTACAGGTTATGTTAATATGTATTTAAAATCTCCAAAGAGCAGAAAATTAAAGGAAATTATGAATCAATTTACCTTTCATCTGATTCATAAACCTACACACTCCACAAAATGAGTTGATTTGAAATAATTAAGGTTAAGAATGTCCTCATCATCTCTTCAATAATCCTACAAGATGAGCTGCATTTTCCTTGTCTTTACTCTTGCTCTCTTTAGCATTTCAAATTGCACATCTCCCAAGCTATTGCAAACTTACCAGGCAATTAAAAAGTGATATGTAATAATAATAAAATCAGTAACAACTGCAATAGGCTGTGTTTGCAGTGGGAGGAGCAGAATGCTGAAGGAAAGGAGATGAGCAGGGAATTCCTGCTTAGATATAGCCTTTTGGAGAGCAACCCCAGCACATGGTGCTTGTTGAGCAGCAGGAATCAGGTTATTTTAAGCTGTTTCGTGTGTGAAAGAGGGGCACGGCAGCAGGGCTCCTCCTCTGCAAGCAGGCTCTCCCTGCAGCTTCAAACCCTTCCTCAATGCAGCAACTCCCTACTTCAGGAAATATCTTCATGTACCTGGCAGACACCCATGCCCTGCTAGAAGAGTTTCTACTGCAGACCTGTGAGGACAATCACTCCAACCCTTCTGAGGGTTTCTCACTCAGGTAAATACTTTTACCAGCAGGTTTTCTTGCCAGCCACAGCTGACTCAAATGTGAACATCTCCTAATGAGGAGCAGAACCTTTATAGGGAAATAGAGAAAGGATTTTTTTCCCCATCCCCTCAGACATGATGTAACACGTTTCCCAGGTCATTTGGGTACTGAGATGACCCAGCCATGTCTGAGCCCCCCCGCAATACAAATGCATGGCAATTTTCACAGAATCACAAAATGGTAGGGGTTGGAAAGAATTTCTGAAGATCATGTAGTCCAACCCTGCCTTGCTACAGCAGGATCACTTATAGTAAATCACTCAGGAGCACATCCTGGTGAGTTTTGAATGCCTCCAGAGAAGGATGCTTCGCAGTCTCTCTGAGCAGCCTGTTCCAGTGCTCTGTCATGCTCACAGTGAAGAATATTTTCCTTATGTTCATGCAGAACCTCCTGTATTCCATTTTGTGTCCATTGCCCCTTCCCTGTCACTGGACATCACCGAGAAGAGCTCAGCTCCATTTCCTTTACCTGTTGAAGGCAAAGGAAGGAGACTATGGATGCATTTCATGGCACCAGGATGCATTGCCCCAGTATGGGGATGCTTCCTTTGCTGCTTTTTTAGTGGTGATTATAGATTTGGTGGTGGTCACAATAATTTTTTCAATTGGGAGATAAACATCAGCTACCTGCAACTGCATGGGAGCAGCACTATTCGCTCCAGCTGACAACTGCTGTCTGTCCAGATTGCTCCAGCGATACAGCAGAAGGAAAATGTCACGCATTCCAGTACTGCTCCTGAAGGTCTCTAGGGAGTAATGATGTGTCTTATCCCACTCAACCTCAGGCAGGTGCTACAGCAGGGATTTGTGAACAGGAATTGCCTCAGTCCCTTGCTCAGATTCAGGACACAGCAGAGAGAAAAGTACCCAAGAAGCAGGGCCCGTTGCCATGAGAAGGCGGTGCCTGGTGCCAGCTGAAGGGCTCTGCGACATTTCCGACCGAGCAGAAGGGCTCTGCAGGCACTGACGTGTGATGTCAAAGAGAAGTGAATTGTGTCTTTCCTTGGCTTGACTTGCTGAACCCTTCAGTGAAGGAGAAGGTGTTCGATTCAATCAGGGTGACACAAAAGCTCAGTCATCTCCTTCATGCATTGATTCAGCTCCATAGACTGCAAACCAGAGCATTCGCTCCATGGTGGTGCCCCTGTGGTCAGCTCTGTCATCTCACACAAGAGATGGATTAATATCCTTCTCCTCAGAAACATATTCACAAGGTTGTCAGTCTGCAGAGGCACTACAGAACAAGACACCCTGGCCTGCTCTGGGAGGAGTAAAGCCAGGAAGTGGAGGAAAGTTATTATCCTCCTCTGCCTGATGCTGGCAAGGTTGCACCTGAAATTGAGCCCAGTTTGGGTTCCTACTCCCAGTTCATGAGAGAGGTGAAGAAACCAAAGATGGTCAGAGACAGATTTAGCACTAGTGAGTCCAGGACCAAAAAGCACACTTCAGTGATGTTTGTGTTTGACAAGCAAAGCCTTCCCTGCAAGGGAAGGATCATGATGTGTTTGGGCAGACAAGTGTGTCACTTCTTGGCACACTGCAGAAACAAGCTCAAGATACTGAACACTTGTGAACCGTAGTCTGAATTTCAGCCCTGCCAAGCAGACTCAGCCACATTTGAATAGCAAGAGGAATGTCCAGGGGCAATGTCAGACTCTGGGAAATGCAGAACAATTACAGCAACACCTGACTAGGCAAGCAAGTGGCTTAGGAGAGTAGCTGTGTTTTTCTCTTCAAGCCTTCCAGTTGGTATCACATCTCGGGAGCTATCCCCACCCCCTGCCTCCCTGCAGGGTGGACCAGCAGCTTGGATCCCACTTGTTGACACAGTTGTAAATCACTCTTGACAAATTTAACAATGACTCAAGGGCAGCAATGAAATAGCAAAGAATGAATGTTGTTCCTGCCAAAACTTGGTGCATGGCCTGGTATTTCCTCCTCCAGCCACTGTGGGGCTGGGAGCATGTGCTGACTGCAGCCAGAAAGGTCACTCACCCCAACTTAGAGATAAAATGCCAAATTCCAGCTGACATTTAACTTCAACTTCCCTTGCTAAGTGTGCTGCAGGGTGCATGGGAACTGCTCCAGGCAGGCGTGTGCCAGCAGCGGTAAGAGGAGCCCCCAGAACCTTTGCAGGTGGGCTCACCACTGAGGCTGGCAGAAATGCTGCCCCTGGGAGATAATGACAGCAGGCAGCTCAGCTGGCTCTGCGACGTCCCCTGTGTGCTGCAGCTCCTGCTCAGTCTTGGATGCTGTTGGCTGGCTTGGGCTTTTAACCAGGCACAATCACGTGTGTCCTGCAGAAGAGCTTATCTCCATTTCATGCTGCCAGCAAAGCAAGGGGCTGGCTTTTCCCCTAGCTGGAAGTGGAGTCACAGCTCACTGTGCCAGCACCTAATTCTCCTGCAGGGCTGCAGGCCACTTCTCTCCTAAATAAAGTCATGGGGCATGGTCATGAGCCAAATCCCACAGTTTGGCAGCCAGAATAGCCCATGCCCTTTTGTTCCCTGCTCCAGTCCTGTATGCACAGTGAGCACCCAGGGATAGGTACTGGGGATTCACAACCAAGTGGTTCTGTGACATCCCTCTCTAGCAGCACCACAGCCAACACTCATCTGCCAGGAGCCTGTGTCCTCCAGACACCCTTATCCCTGGTCTTGGTGCATGAGATTGTGGAGGGCTCCTGTCACCCACCTACATTTGATTTGTGTCTCAGCCCTTCTGCTCTTCAGACTCATGGGGCTCTCTGTGTGCTCCTAGCAGGACTACATCAGCTGGAGAAGCAGGCAGGGGTGGGAGAAGCCTGAAGGGATATTTGCATTGATAGCAGGAGATATGATGGGAGTGAATATCAAGCTGTCATCTCCGTCATCTTGTGGCCAAGGTAACAGTGGGAAGTGGGTTCGCCTTGTTGAATCCCTCTTCAGATGAAAAATAGCTAGCATCAAGCTGCTCTCGTTCACAGATTCCTCCTGTTCGGTTTCTAATATAACGATCCAATTTGCTCAACACAGCTGCAGTTTTTGGGCTCTTTCCAGCTTTCATGTCTGATACAGAAATCCTGCCTCCTGAGCAGAAATCAGCTGTCCATCTCGTACACAGGATCTGGCCCCTTTCCCCTGCAATACTCCTCAAACATGCTGTCCCCCATGCCCCAGGGTGGACAACAGGAACCAGCTCACATGGGAAACTTCCCTGAACTTTGAAGGTTGTATTGCCCATGGCAAAGATTTTGAAGACTGCAGACCTGAGAGGGACTACCTAAGCTGACAGTGTGGAGTCATATCAGTCACGCCTTTTCCTACCCGCACCAATCCCCAGAGGCACTGCAAGCTTGTCCTTTAACTGGGCTTTCCCTTTAACAGTCTTCTCCCTGATTTTTTTTTTCCCTGCAAGATTAAGGTCAGTGGCAAAGAACGAGAGCTGCTCAAATGAGGTGGCTCTTGCTTGCCAGAGAAGAGCAGCGGGAAGTCTTCTAGGACCCGCTTGCTGGGTGCAGAGACAGCCAAAAGATCCATTCCCATTTCTCAGCAGATGGGGGAAGCAAGCATTCCCTGGCTTGCTCTGCTTCTCTACATCACCCTAACCCAGTAGGAGGGGAGAATAACATGGAAGCAGATGCCCCTGTTGTCCCTGCACAGCTCTGTGCAGATAGGTCAGACACTATTCTTAATTCTTGCTTATCCTTAACCTGAGCACTGCAGTTTGCCCTGCTGTGGGTAAGCAGAGCCCCCTCTCCAAGCCTTTCCACCCTTGCTTACAGCCATAATCTGATACCAGTCCCATGGGAAAGCCACTGTGACTGCTAATTTGACCATCTTCCCTCTGCTTAAACAAAAAGCATCCCAAATATAACTTTGCCCTGGGCGATGTCTCACCAAGATCCCCACATGCTGCAGTAGCCATGAAGCTGTGATAGCAGTGTTATGTCCAAGGGAGGGCTGCCCATCCCTCACCCTGCATGTAGGGCTCAGCACCCAAGGCTGGCAGGGACTGCTCTGTCAGATGGATCCCTCAAATTTTCCCCATTTTGTTGAGCAGCTCTGGGAGAGGGACCAGACCTCATCATTCCTCTGCAGAAGGATAGCGACCTCTGTATCTCATCCTGTGCTGGGCATCAGGTGTGGTGGATACATGGCACAAGAAGTCCCATACCTCTGCCGCCAAGGGACTGGCTGCTGCCAGGGGACAGGCAAGGTACAGGGTACTTCTGCAGTTCAAAGGGATGGTAAGTGCCATTGAGGGCTCAGTTCTGCTTCACAGATGGCAGGAGAAGAGCCATGCAGTGGGGCAGAAAGCAGAACGAGCAGAGGCACTGCTCTGGCCAGGCAGTCAGCGCATGCAGCTCAAATTCAGCTTCTTCAAAATGTTGTCCTACATCTTTCAGAAAGATGCCTGATGGCTTTTATAAAGTGTCTGAGTGCAGTTTATGCTCTCGGGCTGCAGGAGATTAAATGCCTTATGGTTGTCTCTGAGGGTAGTAAAGAAAGAGTTCAGGAGTCTCATTAGACTTCATTTCCATTTCTCTCTGTGTTGAAGGCATACTAAATAACTCCACCTGGGCGGGTCTGGAGAATCTGTCATTTGCTTATCTGCAGGACAAGCAGCAGTAGAGATGATTACAATGAAAAAAAAAAAACTTACATATTTTCTAATTTTTTTTTTCACACCCCCCCCCNCAATTATAAATAGCTTGGGCAGCTGAACTATTGCTTCTGCCCAGTTTCACTGCACCAATCCCAAGTGCTGAGACTTTAAAGACATGCTGAAAACCATACAAAAAATAGCTCACTAATTTTTATGCTTGGATCACATTTCTGCACCTCTAAGTCTTCTAGAATGTGTGCATCATATCTGTTCTTCTTCCTGGGCTTAGAGGAGTGTTTCAGATCTATTCCTCTGAATGGAGCAGCCTGTTGAGGACCAAGCACAAACCAAGCATAGGATGACAACCTTGAGTTATCAAACCCGCCTTTAATTGGCCCCTTAAGCTTCTCCACTGAGTTGTTGTATCCAAGAGGACTGCAAGCCATCTGGGCCCTAGAAATGGGAATAATTGACTTGCAGAGAGGAAAAGCAGCTTTGCCTTAGATTACTACCTGACACTACGCCCCTGCTTGTACTGACACTTCTCACCACACACCTAGCTACCAACCAGGTTGGAAGGTGTAGGGTTAGTGGAGAGGTGGATGTAATTTGGGTCAGGGAATGAGGCTCCCAGGAACCCAGAGGGGGTTTGCTGCAAGGAGCAGAATTGATGCTCTTTGACATTTCTGTTTCCCTGGGACGTTTCTCTTTTACATTCTGTATGTAAAAATATATTTTAAATGATTGTTATGTCACAGGGAAATGGCATGGCTATTTTAGTAATTATCTGGTTTATAGATTCATAAGCTTTACAGCCAGAAGGGACTATTATGATCTGCAGAGCCGTGGCCAGAGAAGCTATTCAATGATTCCTCCCTCCAGCCCAGCATTAGTGGGCAAGTGACAATCCATCTTTGCACAAAGAGAAACCGAGCCACAACCAGAAAGCATCAAATGCTGGAGAATTTAGATCACCTGCAGGTGTTCCATACCTGTTCAGGGTGCTGGGCAGTTCTCCCAAGCCACGCCAAAAGAGGCAGTGGAGCAGCCCAAGCTCTGCTGTGTCTGGCTCCCAGCTTGCTCTCATGAGGACAGAGCTCTGTTTCTAACAGAAAATAAAACCTTTCTGCTTCAACTGCTTTCTTCCAAGTGTCTGGAGCAATTGCAGAGGAAGGATGAGCTGTAGCAGGGCTTGGAGGCACCAATCCAGCTGGCTGCTGCCATCTACGGCAGCAGCTCGCAGCACTCAGCCCGGAAGAGTCTGACAAGGACCATAGCACAGGCCTCGACCTCCTCACCCTATCCATCCCGCCCAGTGCCTGTAATACCCAGGGCAGCACGACTGGACATCGCAGACTCTGCCAGAATCCCCGAGCCTTTCATTTATTATCCTTTCCTTCCCTATGAGTGTAAATGCTGAAAGGTTGGAACTGCGTCCTTTGGAGAAGCAGGAGGTGCTCCAGCCCTTGAGGACCAGTTAATTGCTCCAGGGTGAGCTGTCGATCCGCTATCTCCAGTCCTCTCTTTTGAGAATGTGAAGAACTTTACAAGTGCGGTGGGGAAAGAGATCGGTGCACTCCCTGCAGCCCGGGCCCGCACGGGAGCCCCCCAGCCGCTGCGCTGGGTCCCTCACGCCCGCTGCAAAGCTGCGGTTTGTAGTGGCACCATGAGCTGCTTCACCTGCACGCTACAGCGGGGGACTAGGAATTAAGTGGTCTCAAATTTTACCGTCAGGGTTCATTAGGTTAATTAAATACTGTGGACGCACTCTGTTAATCAGCTTTGCAATGGGAGAGTGGTTTCAGCAGGAGTCAAGGAGCTGCTCAGAAGCCGCTCGGCTAATGGTGCTAAATCCAATTTCACGCCACGGCACAGCGCCGGGGAGATGATTAACTGGCTTCGTGTCTCCCCATCTGCGGGGGCTGTCCTCAGCTCCCCTCAAAGCCGGCAGGAGCGGATGCTAGGCCAGCCCACAGGCAGCTCCTTGAAACAATCTCGTGATCTGGGCAAGGGAGAGAAGTTTCTCAGGGCTGCTGTTAGCATTCTGATGCCGGGCAGGGCCAGCTCAGTGTCAACAGTGAGCCCCCGCGGATACCTCAGCAGTGCCAGCCCGGGAGGTTCTAACCAGCGGGGAGATGCCGATTCAGAGCTGCCACAGCAGAGAGCACTGCAGTGCTGCACTGAGGCACGGCAAGGATTTCAGGGAATGAGAACAAATTTGCCATACAAATACATAGCTGAATTCAACCATCTAATACCACTTGGAAAAGATTTGCATTTTCATGTGTCTAAGAGGAAGATTGGAGTCACCACCATCCAAAAAACTCTCAGGGGCTATTCCCTCCTCTCTCCTCGATGCATGAGAAGTGAATTTGAAATATGAAATGGCATTGACTGCAAATTAGTTGAAATAAAGGTACTCTTTATGTGACCCAGTGGTTTTCTTGTGGGGAAAATTATCACCTGAACAAGCAGGAGGATGTGACTGGTGGTGGCTCAAAGGCTGGGCTCCATGCAGGGAGCCAGAGAGCAGCCCCAGGCTGCTGAGCACAATCAGACAGGGGCGTGATGAGAAAGAAGTATGTTTTCCCACATCACATGGGAGGGAGGAGGGAAGAGGTGGTGTGCTGGTTTAAG
>WBNM01012151.1:3646-38712 GCA_013399055.1 Ramphastos sulfuratus
CCCCCCCCCCCCCCCCCCCCCAGCCAAGTTCCAGAGGGCCAGGGAACTGCTAGAGAGTGAGTCCAAAGGAGAGCCGTGGTGCTGATTAGGGGACTGGAGCATCTCTTAAAGGCCGAGAGAATGGAGGTGGCTTAGTCCAGAGAAGACTGAGGAAATTTTGTGAATACATATAAATATGGTGGATGAAAAGCTGGATGTGAGCCAGCAATATGCACTTGGAGCCTGGGATGTGATTTGTCTTCTGGGCTGCATCAAAAGAAGTTTGGCCAGCAGGTTGAGAGGTGCTCCTCTGCTCGGAGACCTCACCTGCAGTACTGCATCCAGCTCTGGGCCTCCAATACCAGAGAGACATGGACCTGCTGGAGTGGGTGCAGGGGAAGGCTATGAGGATGATCAGAAGGCTGGAGCATGAAGACGTGCTGAAAGATTTAGGGCTCTTCAGCCTGGAGAAAAGAAGGCTCCCAGGAGACCTTTTAGCTACACTTCTGTATCTGTGGGGGGTCTACTTGAAGGCTGGGAAAGAACTGTTTGAAAGGGCATATAGTGACAGGACAAGGGGCAATGGTTTTGAACTGGAGTAGGGTAGATTTAGATTGGACATAAAGAAGTTGTTCATAATGACAGTGGTAAAATACTCGAACAGGCTACCCAGAGATGTGGTGAAGGGCCTGGAGAATAAATCTTATGAGGAGTAACTGACAGCTGGGGCTGTTTAGTTTGAAAAAGAGAAGGCTGAGGGGAGACCTCATGGCTATCTACAACTGCCTGAAGGGGCATTGTGGAGAGTCTGGTGCTGATCTCACAGGCAGCTGTAGACAGAACAAGGGGGAATAGCCTCAAGCTGAGACTGGACAGGTTTAGATTGGACATTAGGAACAAGTTTTTCACAGAGAAAGTGGTCAGGTGCAGGAATGAGCTGCCCAGGGAGGTGGTTGAGTCACCAATCCTGGATGTGTTTAAGGGGGATTTGGATGTGGTGTTTAGGGATATGGTTTAAGGTGAGTTTTGTAGAGTGGGGTTATAGGTTGGGCTTAGTGATCCTGAGGGTCTTTTTTAACCTGGATATTTCTGTGATTGTGTGGTTGAGGCCCTGTTTCTGGAGATGTTCAAGATCAGACTTGATGTGACCCTGTGCAGTCTGATCTAGTTGAAGGTCTCCTTGCTGACTGCTGTGGGGTTGGACAAGATGACCTTTGAGCGTCCCTTCCAACTCAGTGTAGTCTTTGAATCTTTGAATATCTCAAGGGCGGAGGTCATGAGGTTGGGGGTCTGCTCCTTCCAGTGGTGCCCAGTGATAGAGCAAGAGGCAACAAATACGAACTAGAATACAGGAGATTTCGCTCGATCTTAATGAGAAACTTCTTTACTTTGAGGGTGATGGAGCACTGAGGAGGCTGCCCGGAGAGGTTGTGGAGTCTCCTGCTCTGAAGACTTTCAAAACTCATCTGGGTGCGTTTCTGTGCAACCTGATGTAGGCATACCTGTGTTAATTTGGATGTGTGTGTGTGTTGGACTAGGTGATCTGAGGCACTGTCTAGCCCCTACCATTCTGTAATCCTGCCCAGCTTGGTCTGTCATTGTCTTCCTCGGCCTCTTCTATAGGGTGTGTGAAAGGATCCCAAAGGCCTTTGAATGTGTATGACTGGTACTACTTGCTTGTATGTTTTTACTGTTTGAAAGTCTTATATATGTAGGAGGGGAAGGATAGTGATTGAAGAGATGCCCTTGAGCACTGCTACTTGATAAGGTCTGACCCCAGTGTCCTAACCTAGTATTTTTTGTAAAAGAGAATGAAATGCAGAATGGTTGGGCTCATACAGCCCCTACTGCCTCAAGGTGCTGCTTGCACTTGAGAAACCATAGCTGTTGCTTTTTCTCCTGCTTTTACACTTTCAGCAAGGTACTGCTTTTCTTGCTCATAACTTACATATTTGTGTGGTGTTTACCATGTTAAGCACAGATAAAATTTTGAGACCTGTGGAAACTACTGTAACATTTCTTGTACTTCTGGTTTGAGAAGCTAATTTTTATGCTGTGTGTAATACTCCAAGGATTCAGTAGTTGGTGATTCTTTATGCAGTTAAATGCTGAATTCAAAGCTTAGTTTTGCTACACTAGGGTACTAATATGGATTTTTTGTTACTTTTAATGGTAATGTTCTTTTATATCTTTTAGGCCAACGTTAGCTTTCATTTGTCAGGAGCATATAGAGGGTATATAGCTACCTTTAAATATGGCACTGTTCTCTAAATATAAAGTTATGACTATAATATGGGGGAGCTTTTGGCTGTATGAGTGATACAGTTTTTGTGATAACCTAGATTTTAATGGTAAATATGGTTTTATTTTCCTTGTGGTATATTTTCCTTGTGGTGTATTATTTTCCTTTGAAGAGTAATTCATATTTCATTTCTACTTGGTGAATGTTTTGAAGAATTTTTATAATCTGCCTTGAATATGGGTTAAATGAGCCTGTTTTGTCACGTGCTTCGTTTTTAGTATCTCCGGAGCTCAAGATTGCCAGATAAACTTGTAGATTGTGAGCTCTGCAGTAGTGACACTTGATAGCAGTTCTCCTCTTGTGCTTTTTTCTTTAGATGAAAGTTAACTTCAATAACTGAAAAGAAAGATGTAATTTTTCTTGGTGTTCAGCTCAGTATTTACCTAGTTGTAAAGTTTGCTTCTGTGCCGGTTTTTTATTTTCTGCAGAGAATTTTAGAATTGGATTTTTAAAATAAACGTGTCTGTGTTTCTGTGTGCATTAGTTCTTGTGCTGCTTTGAGGCTAATTTGAATATTTTAATGAGAAAAATTAGATTATAGGCTGTGAAAAGAAAACAATGGTGATGTCTACTTCACTCATATGTTTGCTGAGATGTAAAGGACACAAACATAATACAGCAGTCTGTCGGAGTCTGTTGGTGTCTGTGTTTCTCCCTGGCTTCTAGCTGGGTCTGTGTAACCCAAGTAATCATTCTGCTTCTAACCCACCTTGCTGATGCTTCCAACTCACCTTGCACATAAGGCAGATTCTGGGATAAGAGTTGGGGGTGGAAAGAAGGTGGAAGTGTGGTTGAGTGCTTCTCCTGGGGACTCTGATTTCTAGAAGTGTATTGTGTTTCTGTGTTACCTTTAACTTGTATATAACTGTAAATATTTGTATTACATTGTAAATATCTGCTTGTATGTTGTGCTCAGCTGTGAATGTAAAACTTCACTCCTTAACTTCTAGCTGGCTGAGTCTAATCTGGGTGATTTCATTGTGTATGTGGGTGGGTAGCTCCCAAACCATCATGATTTGGAAAGCTATTTTGTTAATTAGGCTAATGAGATTGAAGAAGCAACAGTGCTATATTAAAAGATTTTTTTTTTTTCTAAAGTAATTGCCATAGTCCTAAAAAATAAACTTAAATGAAGTTTTTGATTTGAAGATCTGCCTAGTTGAAGTCTTTGACTGCTATAATGTAGTATTTTTGTCAGCCTGGCTAAAACAAACAATCATTAATTATAGTTTCCTGACCTCAGATTTCTGAGAGTAAAGACAACATTGACTGTCGTTTTAAATTCATTTGGCAGGCAGACCAGGCAGAAGAAATTTGGATTGCATGACTTCAAGCAGTTAAGCCAACAGTGGCCTTTTCAAGGTGCAAATAAATGATAAATTAGAAGTGCCGTCATCAGAAGAAGTTGGAGGTTCTGTAAGTCTGGGTGAGCAGTATTGGTTGCAGACTCGAGACTGAGAAATCTGTGTGCATATGTAGGCTAGAAGATGGATTTTGTTAGGATGAGCATTTTGACAGAAAACTTCTGAAGAGCTCTTGACTTCTGAACTTGATTGGTGATCCACAGCTACTCTGAAAGGTAGACTTGAAGTGGTGTATGTCAAGTATGTAGTGCAGCCACACCTAGTCATTCAAGGGTTTTATGGGGCTTTGCATTTCTATAACATTTGCATTTACATACATTTTTAGAATGTGATCTCTGAGTTTCTTCTTCAAAAATGCTCTGCTTAGACAGGAGCATTCTATGATTCTGTGAGCTCATAAGTTGCCGCCTGTCCTGTGTAGCCCCACAGGAGAGTACTTAAAAGTGGGTCTGGGGTTTCATTGTGAGCCTGTGATTGTATTTCAAAGTCTGGGGCAGTGGAAGTGTAAGAAAGTGTTTGAAGGTTCCTTCCCAGTTCAGGCTCAGTTGTGTGGGCTACTGTTGGATGCTGTTCCATTTTCACCTGTAATGGTATCATCCATATGGGGAAGAGGGTGGTCTGCTACTCTAACCTGCATTGAGTGTTTAAAGCCTCATTAGCAGAAGGATGGCAGAATGTGCATCTTTGTACTTTGTTTATTCTTTTGCTATCTACTCTTTGGTTTGTTTTTATAGTACTTTCTACTCAATTTTTGGTCCTTAGTTTTGATCGTTTTTCTTCTCTGGCAGAAACTAACAGAACATAGGAATGTGAAATTTCCTCACAGTTTCCCCCTATATTTTAGTCTCGTTTTCCTGCACAAAAAAAGTGGAGTGAGATTCTGCACTAAGTAGCAAGTTATTAATCTATTGGAGGTTGGTTTATGTATCTAATTGGACTGAAAGAACTGAAAGGATGATAATACTAATTTGGAAGTAGGGAAAGAGATTATATTTTCCAAGAAAGCATCTTTTACTACATTTTTATTATTTTTCCCCACCCATGACTGGCTATTTATTGAAGCAGGAATGTTGCTTTTATGACTGTCTGCTTTTTGTCATGGGAAAAGTAAACACCACCTATATTGGTAAGCTTCAAATGCTTAAACTGTGAAACTGAACTTATACTTTGGATGGGTTTATTAATTTTCTCCTTAAATTTTTGAAACTTACTCTCCAAAGAGGCTAGATTATTTCTTTTTCTCACTTGAACCCTCAAGATGAATTGCCATGCTTTCAGCACCTCCTTTTCTGACAGCCTTTATACACATGGTAAAATATATGAATATTTGACATTTACCATGTTAAAACAAAAAGCCAACAAAATTCATGAAAATCTCTGTAAGCTGCATCTTACCCAGGTGGCCTGCTGTTTGAAATATGACTCCTGGTGTGTATTGTACTCCGAGCCCTAGGATTCAGTAATGAGATTGAGTGGTATCTTGCGTGAGCACTTCTAGATGATTGACAGTGAGGTGATGTGAATCATCATTTATCAGGATATTATCATGCCTACCCTTGATAATTTCTCCCTGCTGTCTGGGGAGATGGTGAAGACAGATAGGACTTTGTGATGTCAAAGTAATTAGTGTGTGTTGGTTTCCAGCTGAACAAACTGGAAACTAATGATCAGGTAAATGAAGATGAAGTGCATTAGTGTAAGGATGAAGGTGCAAGGACCTTGGGGAAGAGCTTATAAAAATTTCATGGGGGTTATTTGAATATCTTAAAATTTGTGCAGTTGCAAGCAATATTTACTAAAGGATACCTCTGCAATGGTCTATTTACATGTCCTTTGTTAATATCTCTTCTAGTGAGAGGGTCAGCACTTAGGGTTAAGGACATCAGACTCTCTTCTCTAAGACTGGGAACTCCTTATGACTTGCATAAAATATAAAGGCAGCAATTTTGAGTTAAATGGTTAAGGAATCCTAGTGTACACTGAAAGCTGGATTTTCTAGTTACTCTTCCTGTTTTGAAGGTGGGAAAATTACCATAATTAGACTTTAGTATACTTGAGCTGTCATTGCTCTTTTACATTCTTAAAATATTTTGATGTTGCTTGGTACATATGTAAATACTTTAAAATCTGTGAGCTTTGCTACAAAGTCTGCAGTGCTGCATCAGGTTTTTAACAAACATGGTAATTTCTTGGTGCAAGTATTGAAACTTTTATGCATAGATAATTACTGGAATGTTTTTACAACTTGAAAAAACCTTTTGTGTAGGTTCCTACATCTATAGCAGTGTTTCGGATGATGCTTAATGCACAAGACCAGCTGAATATAATTGCTGTACCAGCAGCAAGTGATCTGAGGGTTTCTGTAGTTAATTTTATCACATGTGATTAGATATTGCTAATTGTAATTAGCTGATTGAAAAGCTATCTGTTTGCTATTCAATTATTAAAATGGTAATTTACTCATTGTCATTTATCTGTATTAACGTGCCAGTCTCCTAGATACCTCTAAACAACCTAACGACGACAGCAAAGTTTTATAAATTAAAACCTCATGGCAATACTATTTGTCTAATTTTTATATATATACAGCTGTCCTCTTTATTTCAGTTGCTTCTTTGGTGAAAGGGAGTGGGCTAGAATCCCTGGCAGGAATTTGTCTGTATTAATATGGCTCATCAGAGACATTATATTTAATTGGAGAGCCTGCGGTATAGTCGCAGGAGGCTGAAGGGAATTATTTAGCATTAGCAATGGCTCGTCTGGGAGTTGTGCACTAATCAAGGAGCTTGTGTGTTAACTGTAGGGATGGTAGGAGTTCTGACGATTATGACATGTGAGCACATGTTTGTATGAGAACTGGACAGGCAATGAGTTAATCAAGAAATATATTAAATGGCTCCCATGCTGCTTTGTTATTACTCTGTAGAATGTCTGTCAGATTGTGTACTTAAACAACAAAAAGTCCAGCAAATAGATGTTTTTAAGAAAGAACCTCTTTTCCCTTCTATTTTTGAGGTGGATGTGTGCTTTCAAGTACTGTGTTGAAAAAGAACAAGTGAATACTTAGTCTGACAGATGCATTTAAACGTGTGCCTCTTCAATCTGCACTCATGTTTTGTCATGTTTCCCTTCAGTAAATATGAATTATTTCCCACTGTCAACTTATCGTTTAACATCTTCAAACTTTTATATAATTAATAGCTTGCTAAAGTAAAATTTATTTCTTAATGTTAGCTTCAGGGAAATAAAAATGTTAACCTTTTCCACCATCAGAATGCTCCAAACCTTGTAAAGAAAAAACCCCAAACCCATCACCCCTTAACTGTAATGTAAGGATTATTTATATGCCAGGTAGACACATTCTGTGCCCGGTATGGTTAGAAGCATCCATTTTGCATCCACTTCATATTCATTGTGAAATTACCATTTATGCTGGACAAATCCAAGTTTAGAGGAAATAGAGCTAATAAACTGAATTAATTTAGAAGTTGCATAAACCCATAAACAAGCTGAATTATATCAGTAGGCAAACTTATCCCAGAGCTGCTGGACAGGTGAGCATGTGCACTTTTTCTGCTATTGTAAGCACTGCCAAATTTAATAAAACTTTCTACCAAACTGTGACCTTCATGTATTAACTTAATTAAAGCAGCATCATGGCTAGTACCCAAAGTGTTAACCTGTAGGAGGTTGTTATTGAAATACATTATCTGTGGAGTCAGTATTAGTGGTCAGCAGCAGCAGAAGTAAAACTGCAAGTAAGACCCTCCCTTGGGTGCTGTGAGCTCAGCAGGTTAAACTGTCAAAGCTTCTTAAAGGACGGATAGTTCAACCCCCTGGAGTTATAGGTAAACCAATCATTTGCTGTCAGCAGGAAATACGACTTTATTTAGCAGGTTGAAGGCAGAAAAAACCCCAAACCTAAATGCTAACAGGAAAGAGGATTTAGAAGAAACTGTCATGTGAGTGTATGATGCTGTGCTATGTAGATTCTATGGAACTTGGAAAGATTTAACAATTTTTTAGTTTTTTAGTTCCAGGCTTTTTAAAAGCAGGGATTCACAGAGGTTTATTCCACTGTCTTTATAAAACTAAATGTAAAGTTGAGCTACTCTATTAAACCCATGAGTATTGACTGTATTTTGTGAGGAGTTCAAAACTATACTTTTCTTAAAAATGGAAATTGTTGCCTCCTTACAGAAATAGGTCAGATTTTTTTCTTTCAGTGTTGTGCAGGTGTTATCTGTATAGCATGTAATGATCTCTTTTTACCACACTAAATGTATTTTGCACTGAACCAAATATACTAGATTTAAGTTCTAAATACATATTTGCTAGAATTCGTATGTATAGGCCATAATAACTTACAATAATAATTGAGCTAGTGTTATAGTGGTTCTTCCTGTATTTTCTATTTCTTTAGTCATCAAAGGTGAAAATGAAGAGCATTTGACTTTGTACTACTTAAATTCTTGCCTTAAAAAAGAGAACTCCAGAAGCGATAGCTTGTTATAGAGGGGTATGAAATAGGTGTGGGAGAAACCTGAGAGTTTGCTATGGTTGTGTTTATTGGAAAGAGAACTGTGCTTAAATTCTTGGTGGGAGGGAACTTATTAGTGGCTTGTGAAAGTTGTTTTTTCTAATTATTAATACTCATTTCCATGTCCAGAGAAGGGCAACAAGGCTGGTGAGAGGCCGCGAGCACAAGCCCTATGAGGAGAGGCTGAGGGAGCTGGGATTGTTTAGCCTGGTGAAGAGGAGGCTCAGGGGAGACCTTATTGCTGTCTACAACTCCCTGAAGGGTGGTTGTGGCCAGGGGGAGATTGCTTTCTTCTCTCAGGCAACCAGCACCAGAACAAGAGGACACAGTCTCAAGCTGCACCAGGGGAAGTTTAGGCTCGAGGTGAGGAGAAAGTTCTTCACTGAGAGAGTCATTGCCCACTGGAATGGGCTGCCCAGGGAGGTGGTGGAGTCACCGTCCCTGGAGGTGTTCAAGGCACGTTTGGACGTGGCACTTGGTGCCATGGTCTAGTCTGTGGTAATGGGTTGGACTTGATGATCTTTGAGGTCTCTTCCAACCTTGCTTATACTGTGATACTGTGATTTCCTCAATAAATGTACTGTTTTTTTGACTATTATCTGCTCGATGTGCTGAAATAATACTGCCATAAGAATAATGGGATACAGGAGAGACTTAAGTTTCTGCTTGGTATCCATGAATTACCTTCAGGTGGAAGAGTGTGTGTCATAGGAAATCAGCTGGGAGGTGGAAATGGTGTCAGGGAAAATACTAGATAACCTAAAAAACAAATGAAGTGTTTTCCTAGGGTTATGCTAAAACAACCTCTACAATTTGAGACATAGCTATGGTAGAACTGAGGGCTGTAAGAAGAAAAACAAGACAACAAACCAAACAAAACCCACAAAACAACAACAACAAAAAAAACACCCCACAAACCAAGAACTTGCTGAAAATAACTGTCAGACGATGATCTGAGAAAGGATGGGACTGCATGAAGCCTGGCATCAGCATATGTGGTTGAATTGTCCTGAGCTAGTATTCATAGAATCATAGAATCAACCAGGTTGGAAGAGACCTCCAAGCTCATCCAGTCCAACCTATCACCCAGCCCTAGCCAATCAACTAAACCACGGCACTAAGTGCCCCATCCAGTCTTTTCTGGAACACCTCTAGGGACGGTGACTCCACCACCTCCCTGGGCAGCCCATTCCAATGCCAGTCACTCTCTCTGTCAAGAACTTCCTCCTAATATTCAGCCTATACCTCCCTTGGCACAGCTTGAGACTGTGTGCCCTTGTTCTGTTGCTGGTTGCCTGGGAGAAGAGACCAACCCCCACCTGACTACAGCCTCCTTTGAGGTACTTGTAGACAGCAACTCTGAAAACTCTGCTGAAACTCTGTGAAAACTGTATTTAGACAATGTTGGGTTTCTTGTCTGTTCCTGCCCATTTGTCAGGCTGCACAGAGGTCTTAGAGATTTGGAGAGACATCGACTTGTCTATACAACCATTTTCAAGTGTATAGGTGTATTATGTAACATCAGAGAATGCACTTCTTCACTTAATGTATTGGTAATATATTCATCACTGTAGAATATGGACATGTGAATTTGCTTCAAGGACCATAGAATCATAGAATGGTAAGGTCGGAAGGGACCTCAAAGATCATCTGGTTCCAACCCCTTGCCATAGGCTGGATGGAACAGTGGATTGATAGTGGTCTAATGAACAATAAATACCTTTTGAAAAGCATTATGCTGTAACATGAAACTGAGAAACACTTTTTCTGCCCAGTGGGGCAGAAAGTGGAAAAGAAACTGGACGTGAGCCATCAATGCACACTTGCAACCCCGAAGGACTGTTTGTAAAGGCTTGTAGTGATAGGACAGATAGAACAGTAGCCCTGGGCAGACTGATCTCTAGTTGGTGTCCCTGTTGACTGTAGGAGGGTTGGTCAAGATGACCTTTGAGGGTCCCTTTTCAACCCAATGTAATCTGTGAATGTCTAGAAGCCACCTCTGGAATGTTTCATCCTTGAACTTCTGCTGATCTGCTTTTTGTTTCTTTATAGGTCCTTGGGCCTGGCTGCTTATCTACTTTGATCCTCTTTTATGGAATAAATGTGTGTGTGTTCCCCCATGTATTTCTTTAAGGTCTTCTGTGATTACTTTTATCTAGCACTATGCAAAATCTACTTAGATCTTCTTTAGATACAGGGCTGCAAATGCTGCAGGCTCTGTTGTAGACCTTTTTCAAAAGTTACAACTAGCATTTTGTGGTGGGTTGACTGTTTTACAGCAAGTGGTGCTCTATGATTTGTGTTTGTCAAGTAGATGATGTAGAAGTGAATTCTGGTGTGAACAAGGCTGATTTCTTGCTAAAAATACTTTTTAAAACCCCATGAATCTATTTTAAAAGTTACTTAAGTAGTTTTCAGGGCATTGATGGTTTACTGTATTCTGTGAATTCCCACAGCACTCATGCTTGGTGTTTTCTCTTCATTGCGCGATTATTTTTATTATTATTATTTTAGATAGCATTCATCTTGGCATCTACCTCTTGAAGTCTTACAGCTGACTTGTCTTTCAGAGGAAGAATTTTGAGAGTAAAAAATTAGGTTTTATACAAAGGACTTTCTTCTTCAGAGCTGTCCTATGATGTGATGAGTAACTTCAGTTTGCTTTCAGAGAAGTAATTTTCTTGCATAACTAACAATTTTATTGAACTAACAAAGCATGACTTGTAAGAAATCAGAATACTTTTATTAGTAGAATTTTGAAGGAAAAATGCTCTACTTCTGTGAATGCTATGTAATCAAGTGAATATGTAATAAGGCATTTTGTAAGTACTAAAGATTCTTTTAAAACAATCTTATGTTGGTCATGATAACATTGAGGTGTCATGACTGAGTTTTTGTTTATTATGGATACTGCTTTAGTACTTCAGTGGAAAAACTCTACTCGCTGGATGTCCAAATGTGGTTAAGGAATGCATCTATGTGCATATGTATATTTTCTGTGATAAATATATTGCATAGATAAAAAGAAAATTGTGAAAACCTGTACTGAGCATCCTTGTTCTTCAGGTATTCTGCATTCACCTACAACCTCGTTTGGCTGTTTGTGTGTGGCGTTTGGTTTGTTGTTTTCATTTGCTTTTAAATTTTCTTTTGTACATTACTTGATGTTTTAGGTCTGGCTTCATATTCTATCTAAATTTCCCTAAGTCTAAAATATTTCTGAAACAACCATTTGTGCTCTCCTATCCCTTCTGTTTCATTCACTGTATTGGATCCAATGGTCATGTGGCTGGGAGATGGTTTAACTTGCTGAT
This sequence comes from Ramphastos sulfuratus, assembly GCA_013399055.1. NCBI lineage: Eukaryota > Metazoa > Chordata > Aves > Piciformes > Ramphastidae > Ramphastos > Ramphastos sulfuratus. The sequence continues at coordinate 15,146 of WBNM01012151.1, forward strand.
CTGACAGAAGGTTCATTTCCCCTCTCCTTGGATTAGTTGTTCTCTGGGTCTGTTCAGTTCATTGATCTATCTCAGTAGCACTGTAATTGCTAGAGCTGAATGTGAAGCAGAGTTGGGTGTGTGTGTGGTCATCCTTTGAGTGGAGACTTATATTTGCATAAATTGAGGCTTATTGTGAGCCCTCATTCATGTCTCAATATATGGTTAGTTTTGACCCAGAAGTTGGTTCACACCAGTAAGAACTTAATTTGCTGTAGTGTCTGTACCTTGCATTTTTTGTGTGTGTATGTGTGTTTTTATTTTGTGTGCTAGTGTGTGTTGTGGGGTGGTTTTGTGTCTGTGCCAGTTCTTTAGCTACTGCTCCAGAATATGTTGCCCTGAGGTGATGTTCATGCTTCCTGTCTTTTCTTAAATATTGTGGCATAATTGAAGTATCAGGTAGCTCTGAAATCACCTTGCTGTTGCTGTGGGCTGTTCTTTCAACCTTGCAGCTGGTTTTAAGAATCCCTGACTTTACAACCAGCTTGGGATGCAAGAAGCAATTTCTGGAGTCCATCTGTAGGCAGACAGATTTAGAGATCAGATGAGAACTTTGAATGGTTCTGTACTGTGTTCATCCACCTGAAAGAAAAACTCTGAATTAAGATGAAAGTGCTTGATAGATCACTACCAATGTATACTATGTGTTGCTCTGTAGCATGGCTGAGTTTAAGTACTTTTTCTGACTGTCATAAGTCTTCTGGCATGTGTTATCTCAGTTAAGATCTAAATCTCTGCTTTATGTGTTTCCGTAGTTGGCTGCCTTTGCTACTATGTGATACTGTATCCTAGACCTGCCTGACTACTACTTTTCCCATCTCCCACCTGTATCTTAATCTTTTAGAAAACAAAATAAGAAACATACAGCAAATGCATCCTTTAGAAAAGAAAATAAGAAACTTACAGCAAATGCATTCAATAGTGAACTTGGTTTTAGGAGAGGCAGGAAAAAGGGACACTGTGAGGAAGATCTGTCCCATTGCTTTGATAATATGCTTAGAAGTCTGAGATTCCATTAGGGAAAGGCTGATGTAGATGCAGATGTTTGAAGTGCAGAGAGGTTCCTAAAAACACTGTAGGGTGCTACTATTTTAACATCACAAAACCCTTAATTCTTTCTGTAAAACACTTAAAGCTCAGAATCACACACACTGCAAAGATGAAACTGTTGCATCCACACAGAGCATAGTGAACTTCCAACAGATGCACACCCTTGCTTTTGTAAACAGATCTATTAAGTATCTTCTAGTTGTTGGTGTGTGCTCTGAAGTGAAATTCTCGTGAACACTTGCTTTAGATAATGTACTCCGAAGTAAAAATGGTCTCCAGAGGTATGAGTGCAGTTGTTAATATGCAGACTGTTTCTTTACGCCACCACCTAAATCAGCAAACAGGGTTTTGAGTGGCTGTGCTGCCTCCCATCATTCACTTGGGTGCAGAAACTTGGTAGCTTCTCACCTTATCAAAGGGAGCCACAAGTGGAAGGAGGTAGAGGGAATGCTTTTCCCTCAAGATTGAGAAGTGTTTTGCTATTGATGCAGTGAGTTGAAGAATGGGATATTGTGTTTTTTCCTTTTTAATTCCTCTACCTCTGTCAATCCTGCAGTTTATCCAAAAGTAGATTAGTACGCAAGATGACTAAGCTACCTTTTTCTGCCTTTCTTTTAGTTATTCTACTTGAAGATTGGTTGTTCCTGGTGGTTGACTAAAATGTGGAATGTGGTGATGTACACCACCCATTTTTATTTTGCTTGCTAATGAATATTTAGCAGAATACTTGTATTGGCTGTTAACTGACAGAACAGGCTAGCTATTATTTTGTTTTCTGGAGCTTTAAGCACATTTTCTTTTCAAAAAGAAAAGCTGCTGTGATGGTTTGGGACACAGACTTCCAGGGAGAAGTGAGAACTAACACAGAAGTGTGTGAGAAGTGAGTGTCTTATCTATATTTTGACTAGTTGCATTTCTCAGCAGAAGAATGAATGATATAGGTCACTGTTGTTGTTCTTTTTTCTTTCTTCTCACAGCTAAGGATTTAGTTTATCTCAGTAAAATATTCCAATTAGCCTCAAATCAGCACAGCTGCTTGAAGTTAAGCAACCTTTTATTTGTACTTGTTAGATTTTTTTCAGATAAACCTTCTTTAGTGTATCAAGCCTGTTTGGAACAGTGATAGAACTGTTCCAAATAGAAGACTGTGAAGGCAAGCTTCTCTAGAAAAGCTCCAGAAGAACATATTATGGAGACAAACATCATGCCTTCAGTGTTCAGTGTCTGGCCAAAAAAACCTCACTACCTTCTTGTAGTCAGCTTAACTACATATTGTCTTCCCAACATTCAGTTATTTGGATCTGAAGTTTAGTTTGTATGGGGGGACTAAGTTAATAGTTTTCTGTTTTTTACTGTTTTGGAGGGTGAGAGATGGTAAGTACTTCCAATACAACTCCATTGGAGAAGCTTGCTTTCCTATCAGTATTCTAGAAGATGCTTTACTGGGACATTATGTTCTAAAGAACAAGTACATAGGAAAAAGCTGTTCTGGAAGACGCTCCTGAATTCTTACCTGTAATGTCTTTGGGACTCTGGAGGCATTTCCTTGCTTGCCCCAGCAAACAGAGCTCAGTTTCAGAGTATTGCTGCATGACAGCCTTAGCATGGTCTGTTTTTCCTAGTTATTAGTGATCAGGCCTCTAGATAAAATGGAGAGTTTGTTCCTGTAGCAGAATGGTTCACAGGATGTTAGGGGCCGGAAGGGACCTCCAGAGATAGAATCCAATCCTGCTGCCAGAGCAGGACCATGTAATCTAGTGCAGGTTGCACAGGAATGCATCTGGACTGGTCCGTAGAAGGAGACTCCACAGCCTCTCTGGGGAGTCTGTTGCAGTGCTCTGTGACCCTTACAGTAAAGAGGCTCCTTCTCATGTTGAGGTGAAATGTCCTGTGGTGTAGTTCACATCCTTTGCCCCATGTCCTATCACAGAGTGCAAGTGAGAAGAGGCTGACTCTTCCTTCTTGACACCCAGCCCTCTTATTTATATACATTTATTAGATCCCTTCTCAGCCTTCTCTCTGGACTAAAAAGCCCCAGGTCTCTTAGCCTTTCCTCGTAAGACAGTGCTCCTGTCCCTTAGTCATCCTTGTAGTCTCTGTTGGACTCTCTCAAGTAGATCCCTGTCCCTCTTGAACTGGGGAGCCCAGAACTGGCACATATTCCAGGTGAATTCTCACCTGGGAAGAGTAGAGCTCTTCTGTACTGTTTTGTCAAGTAAAATTGTGTCTCCTTAGAAGCCAACAAAGTTGCAGAGTGTTGTTCATGAGAGAGAATTTTGAGGCTACTTCTATGTAGAACTTTTTTTTCAAGTGACAGAAATTAGTGTTTGAGAATGTGAACAGAGGAAAATCTTTATACGCATTGAAAAGTGCATTCTCTTAGTCTTGGTTAGAAATGCAGTTTTCCTTGTCAGATTGGTGTTTCTCTTGTAAATCCTGTTCAGCTCAACCTGGATCCTTCTATTTTAATTTTTGTTGAAGTTGTGGATTTGTGAGATCTCTACTGAGACTAATACTGTCTTCAGGTTTTAACTGGCCAAAAAAAACCCAACAAAAAAACCCCAAAACCGAAAAACCCTAAAAAACAAAAGGCAAGATGAGGTAATAACAGAAAAGAAAGAGTGCAAAAGTTTTATTAAATTCTTTTTCCTTGGCTGATATCTACTAACCTATGATCTAACCCTGGGGATGCTAATGGATGTTTTGAGAGTCATTGTAGGAACTGTCAGTAAATAGCTTTCACCAAGCCAAATGTTCAAAGGTCCCTGAAGAATTGTTTTACACTTGTCCTCACAACTATCATTGGTGGGCCATAAAATAAAGTTTTAAAATAGACTTGCAGAGAAATCTGCTTGTGCCGACTCTGTAGACAGACTTATTTATTTGCATAAAATTTTATGTAGATTTTTGAAATGCTGAGTAAAAATAAATGGGAAAAAGATGGGATAGTTATGCCATTTATGGCTTTCACAGTTCTGCTTTTCACAAGGTTTAGAAATACTTCCATTATTTCATTTTAGGGTGAAATGCTGTAATTGTGTGGCAGTATTTCCTTACAGATAGCACTTTAAAGGCTGTATGAATACTACACACTCACTCTTGTGTACAGGTTTATTGTAGCATTGGTGTGTGTATTTTAGTGTGAAGCTGCTAAGGACACTGGGGTCAGATGAAAGATGCAATTTTGGCAAAGCAGTAAATTTGAACCTTTTTGCTTTTTTTTTAATTCAAGTCTTCAATGGCACAAGCTTTTTGTTCTGTTTTGTCTGTCTCTTGGCAGTGGTGCTGGCAAGATTTGAGGTGGTTGTTTTTTTTTAGCTGCCTTTACTCATTAGCCCTATTTTATGGGTTGAGCTAATTGTGATTTGTCTTGCTGAGCAGTATTATGCAGTTTGGGCCAATTAAGTGAATCCACTTACACTAGTGGATGTTGTTCCAATGTGTAATATTGATTTGAGCTATAAATGGAAAATGACTTGTTAGATTAGATTCCTTTGTCTAAACAATGCATGAGATCTTATCTAGTGTACCAAACACAAGCATTTTCTTTCCTGAGGCTTTTTTAATTACTTCTTAGGTTTGATTAACACAGAGTATGCAAATATAACAGTTTCCCTATATTTGAATTCGGAAACAGTTCAGAGGAATTGGGAGAAAAATGCATCTTGCAACTCAGTGTAACTGTCTCTGCTGCATGAATATCAACTTGTGTTGAGACCTGGGGATGATGTGTAGGGTGACCTACTCTGAAAAAATGGGGCACTGGAGAATCCCAGATGCTTACATCCTCAGAGATGGAGGAGCAGGGAGAGAGTGTGTGTGTATGTGTTAATTAGTTGTTTACACTGAAGTAAATGACATCTGTCATATGATGATAAACATCAGAAACTGATGAAGTATATAAAATCATGTCTGGAAGTTGTGGGTAATATCAAACACTTTGTTAGGAAACACAGAGGTATATTTATTCTTCTCTTGGTCCTCCTGACAAAACCTTTACTTTTTGGAATTAGTAGATGAGAATCTCTATAAAACAAATTGAGGGGGGGAAAGCACTTGTGTCATAAGTCAGATCCATAAGAAGGTAATAAACTGAAGTTGTTGGAAAAATTATAATGGTACAGATCTATAAATTCTGTCTTCTGTTTCTTTATAGATTTTGTGTACACTGAAAATAAGCGGTTTAGTTCTTTATCTTAAAGTAATTGTTTGTACATGCTTTTTCCATACCAAGAAAACTTTTTTGTGTGTTTAAATGTTGCAGGTCATACATATGTAAATGTGACTCATTTTTAATACGGATTTCAACAGCAGCTAAGTAACTCCTGGAGATGACCTTGATTCTGTTGTGTTTAAACAGAATACTTCTAGGAATACTGTATATATTTTAGGTAGTAAGCTATTAATGTCCTTTCAATGTGTATTATTTGAGATACAGGTTTTTTTGGGGGGCTGAGTCAGTAAATTCAGAGTATGGCTGGGTAAGAGAGCATGCTATTGTCAAATGAGTACTTGGGCACTCTCCAGGTTGAAGAACTGTCATAATCTAGCTAATTTGGGTACTTAGTAGCTCTGATACAGTACAGTCCCTCTACATTGGGTTATCTCCTCCAAAGCAGATACTGAGTGTTTTTTTGTAGTGTTTGTATCCAAGATTTTGGCTTATGGGTGTGTATCTCTTCTGGGATATGATGCCAAGCCCTGCCACCAAACCTGACTTATAAATATTCCTGAAATACTGAAACAGTGTAGAAGAAGAAGCTTCAAAAGCAATCGTTGCTACTGTTACTACCACCCTGAGAGCTGTCACAGCCTGGAGCAGTGCTCCTGGAACTAGTCCAGGCCAAGAACTGACTGGCTAATCAGCCCAGGTGGACTCCTCACTTCATGTGCTTATTTACTGGAAACGTGGTGAAGAAACACAAAGCTGTTCCTGTGTGAAGATCTGGCAGGATTTACTGGTTTAAGTGGCTTGCCATGAAAGTGGCTGCTGAACCTAAACTAGATTTAGAAAGAGGTGGGCATTTTTGTGCAGTTTGCTTCTGAATTAATAAACTTGTTGGATTTGAGCTAGTTCTTACTTCAAATTCTGTCTGATTTCCCTTGTACCTTAGTCCAAGAGTAGTTATAATGATGTGATGGTTTGGGAGTTCCCCATCCCCCCACACTTTGTAAAATCACCCAGACTAGACTCAGCTGGCTGGAAGTTAAGGAACGAAGCTATATTTACGAAACATTTTTTATATTTAAAAGCATTTACTCCAAAATTTTTCTGCTGGGACTCCTTGTTAAATCCAGTATCTTTCTTGTCATAGATGCGGAGCTGAGGAGACTGCGATGGACTGGTTGGGTGTTAGTGACTGATTTGGGTTTGGGTTTTACTAAGTTGTAACAAACCTATATGGGAATTTGGATAATTGAATTTCATCTGTAGTTTTTTAATTATGTGGAGGTTCTGTAGAATGATGATTCAGTGGGTTTGGGTGAATCTCTTGTCTTCTTTCTTTGCAGTAATATGATTAGCCCGTATGAGATATACTACTTAAGATATACACATATAAGATCTCCTTTCATGATTTCTGATTGTTTGTATTCTCTACCGTAACAGGTGCTTATAGCTACTTGAAATACATGTTTTTGAGGCACAAGGAGCCCAATATGGTTTAAACTTGCAGTATAAGCCATTGAGCACTTCATGGTTTGTCTGCTGTTCCAGCCTTCGTTGTTACCCATTCGTGCTTCTTTGCAGGGTCAATTTATGAAGGAATTACACTTTGTCAGGACCCTCCTGGGACTGGAATCTTTTTTGTTGATGTTGTTTTTGTAAACTAAAACAAAAGGGTGAAATTACTTCTGAAGTTTTAGCTGTACTAGGTTAGGATCAAATTTTGAGTATCTAGGATTGTGTGGTTTAAGTTAAGCACTTAAGCAGCCCTTGAATTTGAAAGTGTAATTTCAAAGTTCTTGACGAAGGTGAGTTGCTGGATTCTTTGAACTTTCTAGAAACACTGCATTTTAAGTCAGCTTCTGCAGAAGAAAAGGCATTACTAAGATGAAACAGACCCCATCTGGAGTACTGTGTACAGTTCTGGAGCCCCCAGCACAGGAAGGACACGGAACTGTTGGAGCGGGTCCAGAGGAGGGCCACGAAGATGCTCAGAGGGCTGGAGCAGCTCTGCTGTGAGGACAGGCTACAAGAGTTGGGGCTCTTCAGCCTTGAGAAGAGAAGGCTTCCAGGAGACCTTAGAGTAGCCTTCCAGTATCTGAAGGGGGCCTACAGGAAGGCTGAGGAGGGACTATTTATAAGGTCTTGTAATGACAGGATGAGGGCCAATGGGTTTAAACTGGCAGAGGGGAGATTTAGACTGGATGTTAGGAGAAGTTGTTTCCAGTGAGGGTGGTGAGGCACTGGCACAGGTTGCCCATGGAGGTTGTGGCTGTTCCCTCCCTGGAGGTGTTGAAGGCCAGGTTGGACAAGGCCTTGAGTGATCTGTACTAGTGGGAGGTGTCCCTGCCTATGGCAGGGGGTTGGAACTAGATGATTCTTGAGGTCCCTTCCAACCTTACCATTCTATGATTCTATTTTCACATTATATTTGGACTGGTTTAACAATTTATTTGAAAAGAAAAAATAAGAGCTGTCACTTAAGCTTGAAAATCTGGGAATTTTTAAGTAGTGGGGAAGAATGGAGACCTCTTTCTCATCTTTGAGATACTTGCTTGATGTTCTCTGACAGTGTGCCAGGTAAAATGGTTGCTGTTTTGTTATATCCATGTGTGGTATATTAGGATGTATGCAAGGCTGAACTGGAAATGCACTAGAGAAGGCACTAACAACTTGCAGTAAGGTAAACAGGGAGAAATAGTTTTGCCAGATTGCAGGAGAATGTGGGAAAGGAGTCAGAACTCCAGAGTTCAATTAACAATGAAACATTTTATAAGGTGGGGGAAGAAAATAGTGTGGGACAAGCACACAAGACTGTTTATATGTTAAAAAAATTAATGGTATTCTAGTCTCTTCTGTGGCTGCCTTAGGTACTAGTGGGACTGTTGGTGTCTGTGTTGGAAGTGTGTGACTGTGGGTTTTTTCTCTCGATGATTCCATGATTTTTAGGTATCAAGAATGGTAAGGTTGGAAGGAGACCTCAAGGATCATCTAGTTCCAACCCCCTGCCATAGGCAGAGACACCTCCCACTACCACAGGTCTCTCAAGGCCTCGTCCAACCTGGCCTTGAGCACCTCCAGGGAGGGAGCAGCCACAACCTCCCCAGGCAACCCATTCCAGTGCTTCACTACCCTCACTGGAAAGAACTTCCTCCTAACATCCAGTCTAAATCTTCCCTCTGCCAGTTTAAACCCATTGCCCCTTGTCCTGTCATTGCAAGATCTTATAAATAGTCCCTCCCCATCCTTCCTGTAGGCCCCCTTTAGATACTGGAAGGCTGCTCTATGGTCTCCTGGAAGCCTTCTCTTCTCCAGGCTGAGGAGCCCCAACTCTTGTAGCCTGTCCTCATAGGAGAGCTGCTGCAGCCCTCTGATCATCTTTGTGGCCCTCCTCTGGACCCACTCCAACAGTTCCATGTCCTTCCTGTGCTGGGGGCTCCAGAACTGCACACAGTAGTCGAGATGGGGTCTGACGAGAGCAGAGTAAAGGGGCAGAATCCCTTCCCCTGCCCTGCTGGCCGTGCTTCTCTTGATGCAGCCCAGGACTCAGTTGCTGTCTGGGCTGCAAGCACACACTGCAGGCTCATGTTGAGCTTTTCATCAACCCAGACCCCATGGTCCTTTTCCTCAGGGCTGCTCTCCAGCCATTTCCCACCCAGCCTGGATTTGTGCTTGGGATTGTGCCTACCTTACACTTGGCCTTGTCGAATTTGAGGTTGGCTTGGGCCCACCTCTCCAGCCTGTCCAGGTCCCTCTGGATGCCATCCCTGCCCTCTAGCAAGTCGACTGTGCCACACAGCTTGGTGTCATCTGCAAACTTGCTGAGGGTGCACTCAATTCCTCTGTCCATGTCACTGACAAAGATGTCAAACAGCACTGGTCCCAGCACTGACCCCTGAGGGACACCACTTGTCACTGGTCTCCAGGTGGACATTGTGCTGTTGAATACCTGATTATATTGAGTTAGTCCTTTTCTTTAAGAAAGCTTTTGATTTTGTAAAACATATCTGCTTAACTAGCTTGAATAACTTTGTTTAGGCATGTAAACAGTGTTGGAATACAAGCCAACCTTAAACATATGCATCAGTCATGCAAATAAAGGTATCTGAGAGCCATGTTGGTTTTTTTTCTCCTTCAGGAAGGATGACAGGCCAGTCTTGACAGCATTTGATCAGAGTAGATTGTTGACTTAAAGTGCTGAGGTGTACCTAATAAAAAGCATTAAAATCCTGTTGCATGATTGTCTGTGCTAGTGTTGAGGAACTTCTGGTTTAGCTTTGTTTTTAATATGAGGCTAATGTTGTAGTGGTGAAATAAAACCCATATGACTTTACAGAAGTGATAATTCAAATGTGAAAGACGTGGTGATTCTGGGAGGTTATGTGCCACCCCCCCNCAAATTCAGAAGGTGTTGAAGAGATACACCCAGAAAGAAACTTGGATTTAGGTGTCAGGTTAATCTTATCATGAGGAAGGAATGTTGAATTTTGTCAAAGTTGAGAAAAATATGAAGAAAAAGTCAAATGCTGAAGAAGTTAATCCTGTGCTTGCTTTGTTTCTGTCGTACTTACCTGAATACTTATTTCTCACTGTATTAATCAAAATATTGTTTGACTGATGCTTCTTGCTATTTCTGGGTTATTTTCTTTTCCTGGCCTTGTTTCTTCTGAGTGAGCCAATAGTGTATGTGGACTACATTACTTCTAACCTTGGTTTGTCACACTTGACAACCTTCATGCTACTTGCAAGTAAAATCTCTTTTCACAAAGAGGAAAATTTCCTGTTCGTGAACTACAAATATTTTATATTTCACATGTGATTATTCACTTTCAGAAAGAACACTCTTTTAAAACCCTGTTCCCTGTTCTTGAATGCTTAAGATGATATAAAATATTTAATAAAAACTTCTAAAATTGTTAAGCATTGGACATGTTAAACTGTCAGTACAAACAAGTCTTGCTGACATACAGCTGGTATAATCTTAAACAATGGAAGCAATGGCATGCTTTCTTAAGTATATACTGAAAAGAGAGAGCAGAATGAGGAAAAATTGATTTGTTTCTCTGTGTATCTCCCTTTGCACAGTTCAAAGTACTTTTTATTTAAACGTGTTGAAGACTAAACTTTTAAAACTCTTTCTTTAAAGTAAGCATGCATATGAGCTATAAAGTTTGAAGTCAACTTCTAACTTCAAATCAAGCTATTTTATTATTCCTGGTAAAATGCTAGAAATATTTATCCTCTCTGTGTAGTTCAGATTTGACTAAAAAATGTTTGGCAAATGCATATAAATGAGGATACAATGGATTAGGAATCAAACATTGAGGCTGCTTAAATAATTCTCAAGATTTTCAGGTTCATGTGTAGTGATATTGAACTCTTTAGTCATAGGCTTTAATTTGTGCATGGTGCTGACCTGATGCTGTGCAGGGACACTCACTGCATCCCTTCATTCAATTCACTCTAATTATCCCCAACTTCCTGGGGAGCCTGCTTAGAACTCGTCATGAATGTTTGTTATTAAGTATTAAGATATTAGACAACCCTGGTTACATGTAGCAAAGTAGTTTTTAGTCTGAATTTACATATAGATGATCATTATAGGAAGCTGAAATTACATTTGTCATGATTTTATTTAAGCAAATTCAAAATAATATATTGGCATAATAAAACATTTTGACAGTGACTTAAGCTTGGAATTAAATGAAATGAGATTTAATGTTATTGTGTGAGTTCTTGCATGTCAGCGTCGGTAATTTCAATGTATGTTTTAGAGTGGTTATGGTATGTAAATTACCTTTGAAACAATCAGAATTGTGTGCATATTTCAGGGTGGTGGTAATTATTTTTGCTGGGAGCATCTGTTAATGCAGAATATTGCCTCTTCAGGTTCATGTGAAAATGGCGGATGAAGCTGTCTGTGTTGGCCCAGCTCCCACCAGCAAAAGCTACCTCAACATGGATGCCATCATGGAAGTCATTAAGAAAACCAGGGCCCAAGCTGTGAGTCTGAATGAGTCTATCTGCTGCAGCTGTTTCATATATAGAAAGCAGAAAAGCCAGAGTTGGTATTTTTTTTTAAAGGTGTGGGGGGGGAAGTGATTGAATATGCTATTCCAGTTAGTTCATGTCACATGAGTTAAATGTGTCTGAAATCGCTACTGGAAATCAAAGGCTTTGTAGCATCTGGCAGCACTGGTCGCTGATCCTGCAGGTGGCTGCTGGATTCAGCTTTCACACCAGGGAGCAGCTTCAGTTCATTTCCAAATTTGCTGGGGGAAAAAAAAAAAAAAAATCCCAATTAGTTTTGAGTGCTAACCCTTTATGTGCCATAATGGCTTTTTTGAGCGTTTTACAAAGTATGTCCAAAAAGAGTTTTTGCTTAAACTTTGTTTGAATTGCTTTCTAAATTTATATAAAGGTTATTTGCAGGAAGGGTTCATCCCAGAATTATTTTTGTTCAGCATGTTTGCAAAAGGCACGTTAGCTTATGTGGGAATATGGACTACTCTGCCTTTCTCCCTCCAAATTGGCCAGAAATTCAAAGCTTAACAGGAATTGGTTGGAAAAAGTAGTGTGTAGTCATGTTTACATGCCTAATGTTCTTTGTTCTGTCAGTGAAATAAATGTATTATTCAGAGCTACTGTACACAGAGCATTTATTAAAACATCATTTGAGTGTATATGAGCAACACTAATTACCATGGAACAGCACTGCTATTTCTCTCAAAGATGATGTTTTGGCCTCAAAAATGATGTTTTGTTATAGTGCTTTCAGGGATCAAAAACTTCTCAATAACGAACCTATTTTTTTTAGGCTCTTTAAGAGAGGAGAACAAAACGACTTACGCTTTCTGTCAGTATTTTGGATCAAGAATTATAAAAAGTAAAATGAAAACTTTCTCACACTCCTAAAGTAGTTATGTGAGGTGTATATTGAGGTGTGAATAGCAAACTGTGCATATAGAGATGCACAGATTACACTAACAAGAACTGTGTTCTCCAGCAAGGGTCACTAGAGGTAGGAGGTTTATGACTGTGGACCTTAAGACCACTGTTATGATCTGTGCTGGAAATATTTTGAGATGAAGAGTGTTTAATAGTGGTGGCTGAGAAGTGTGGATGAGTATATATGTGTAGGAGTGCAACAAGTCAAATGTGGCAAAAGGGAGTTAAAAAGAGTGGAAAGTGAAACACAAAAAGGAGTGTGTCCATTGCTGCAAACAGTATCTTTCATCCTAGACAAAGAATGTTTGCCTCAGAAATGCCAAATCTCAACCAGTAAGTCTTTATTGCTTCACTTAAGACAGATAAAGCAATGTGTTAAGACAATTCTTATGGTATTCAACTAATTTAAATGACGAATAGTCTACATCACTTGCCCCAGTATCTGAAAAGGTGTTAGCAAGTTTGGTGTCTGACTTCAGAACTCAATCATCTTGAAATTTTTTACTTTCAAGGTACACCCAGGATATGGATTTCTTTCAGAAAATAAAGAATTTGCTAGACGTTTGGTAAGCTATTTCTATTTACTTGACATGTATTTCATACAAGGTGTCTGAAGAATCAGGATAGCAGTTCAAGGCAGATCTCTGTGCATGTGCATTTCCTGCATTTTGAGGATGTGATGGCAGCCTGTGTTTTCTTTTGGGGAAGGAGGAGATGCTTGTTTTTAAGAACTTTATCAAAGGTGTAAGAACCTTTTGGCGTTTTCACTTGTCTGTGCTGTTTATGAGGCTGCTCTAAAACTGGGTCACTGAAATGATCTAGGTTAAAAGTATCTGGTTTTAAGTGATCATTTTGGTGATTCATAGCACAGCTGGTGAACAGCTGTATCAGCAGCCCTGAGAAGGTGCTGAACTGTGCTTTCAGGATGGGAGTAGAAAGCTGTTTAAAAACTGGCTTCTCTGCTGGTGGTCATGTATTGCCGAGCTGCATTCTCTGAAAGGACCAAAGAGAGAGTCGAGGGTGCTCTTTTTACTTCATGTCTGAATTTATAAGAAATTGTTATTCACAGCCTCTTTACTTTTGGGTTTTCTCTGTCGCAGAAACTGATGTATCAGGCCTTTTTAACTAATTTTTATATTTTTCAAAAATATTTGATGCAGCTACTTATAACTTTAGAGCAGTGCCAGAAGGAAATTGCATGAGCAGTGTTTGAGCAAAGTCCTGAGCAAATGCTGTATCACTGCAGATCATGTGTAACTGTTTATTAGTTTCCCTGAGATTAAGTATAAGCACATATTACATTAAGCTTTCCAGTAAAATACTCTTGAAGCTACCAACCTTTTTATGGAGTAAACGAACCTCATAGTTGAAAAACCATCTTCTTTTACAGGTAGTAATATAAATTTGTTGCTGGTTTTGAGAGTAATTTGCACCTTTTTCATTCAGGGTAAGAAAGACAGATGGGGAGTGTGATTCTGTAAAATTATAATTCTTTCATTCTCAGCGTTTGTGGAATGGCTCATTTCCACATCTCTTCCATGACTGCCCCTTTTGGGCTTAAGTTCTGATTGTGATACAGACCCTTACTGTTTAGTTACTTATTTTGTGTTAAGAAAATACCACCTGCTCATTAAGGAGGCTATTTGGGAATGAAATCTCAATTTTTATACTTCGCAGTTGCTGCACTTTTTAAAAAGCCCCCAGACAAAAACAAGTGCAGCCTCTGTGTCATGCTGAATACATCCTGCTGATTGCTGGGTGGTGATGATGTTCAAGTTGAAAGTAATTCTAAATACTTGATGTTTGCCAGGATTTACCAAATCTGGGGTAATATCTTACATGTTGTTTTCATGCAGTTTTCTTTTATCACTGTTCTGCTTCATGTACCACTGCCTCTTTAGAGGGAAGATTCCTGGCTTAATTTATAACAAACTTTGTTCCCACTGGATTAGACCAGCAGGAGAACTGGCTTTAGTTGACAGTTCCTGTTTTTTTGTAACAAAACCATTAATGAAACAGAAGTGCTTGCTCATGCTATTTTGCTTTATATTTTGCTGCCGGACTTTGAGTTTTGATAATGATTAATCTAAACTGGACACATTTCCTAGTAATTTCATTGTTACTTGGTGATGTAAATTACAATATTGGTGACATAATCTCAGAAGCTTTTAGGCAGGATTAAGCAGAAATAGAAAAAAGTAGAAACATTCCTGTAAATCCCTTCCCCCCTTCCTATTTCTTATCCTTTCACTCAAATCCTTGGAACAGTGAATTCCTGAAATAGTGTGGTGACTAGAAATGTGTGCAAGTTTGGGTTGGTGCTACAGTCTCAAAAAACAGCTTGTAATTGTTTCAGAAACCTGGTGTGTTCTGTTCCCTAAAATTGTAACAGAACAAGGTAGTTCTAATTTGCTTTCTGAAATGCACAATTTAAACTCTAAAGACATAATCATGTTTTCCTTCGTGTCAGTGACTCTAGGATATCAAACCCCTAGTGAGAATTGGTGAAGCAGTCTGCTTTTTTTTTGTCACAGAGGGCTGCTTATATTTTTTTCAAGACACTCTGATTAATAAATATTTAGGGAGACTTGCTGCCTGCTGTTTCTTTCTTTATTGAAGCCTGTAAGAAATGTTACGAGACTGTTGAAGTTGCTAAAGATGCAGATATGTTCTGGTGTTTGTTTTTTCTTCTTTTTCTCTTACCATTTTCTTTGCACTTAAAACTATTTTGGTTTTCCACACTGCAACTAGTGATGAAACTGGAGAAACATGGACTTATTTCCCAGTGTGCATCTGTACCTACAAAACTATCTGGATTTGGAAATGGAGACATACACTAAACTTTTTCTAAACTTGCCACAGTCTATCTGTGAGAGCCGTAATGAACTCAAAACAAAGCTGTGTCTTCAATTTAACACATGGAGGGTCAGTTCACATGTAATCTCACTCTGTGTGATTTGAACAAAAGCATCTCTTTTGGTTTGTTATTGCCTATATGATTTGTGGAACAGCATACAGCTATAGAGAGACCTTGTGAAGAATGTGATGGATATCTTCAGACAATTGAAAATCACTGATCTTTAGGTTTTTTTCCCTTCTTTAGAAACTTAATTTTGTTCTCTTTTAGAATGAGGGCAGAGCACAAGTCAATGATACTTTGTTTCCCAGAAAAAAACCCCAAACAAAAAAACCCACCAAAACAAACAAACAAACCAAAAAACCCGAATCACTGGGTGGATATCTGGCATGTTGTTCATTGTTATCCAGTGAAAAAGTTGGTATATTCAGTCCCCTTTTCACCTAGATCTATTCTGGTCACTGTTGATGGCTGACAGAAAAAGGATCCATGACATTTATATCAAGTAAGTCTATTAAAAATTTCTTAAACCTTAAGGTCAGTTTGGTATTGGTATTTTAAGATGAGATCTTCTGAAAAACTTCTAGATAATGGTGATAACATTAGTTATTTCTTAGAATGACAAACTATGGGTTTGTGCAAGTCAATGTAGTTCCTTAGAATCTTAAAATTAATGTCAAGTGATTCAGGAATTTGAGCTATCCCTATTGCAAATCTTGCAGTGCATTGTAAATGATTCGTACACTGCAGTTATAAAATTCAGTGTGTAGTTTGTTACTTGCAGTTTATGCATGGAAAGATATTTGCATGTAAGCAGTTTGCTTCTTTCAAGGAGTAATTCCATGATATTCGGTATTGACATTAAATATTTGTTTAAAATACATTGCTGCATCTTTAAAAAAACAAATAAAACCCACCACCACCAACAAAAACCTAGTATCTCCTGCCAGATGCTTTGCAGAGCAGGAAGAGCAGTTTGTCTGTAACAGGCCTTTGAAATTTGACAAGGAGAAAGCCCTGAGACAAAGATGAGCCTTCTGGTTGGCCTGTTGAAAGATAAACTTTCTGAAATGGCTATTTTCCTTTCCTTGCTTGCAAACTTCCAAGGCAGCTGTTGTGGATGGGGGATGGGAGTGCTGAGTCGAGTCCCTTCACTTGTCCAGTACTTTTGAGACTGACCTGTGGTCCCAGTGACTCTATTTCCTCCCTTTACCTGGATGAAGAAGGGAATGGGGGAGAAAAGAGTGAGAGAAAACAAGCATGTGACTGAGCTGCACAGTCATTCCAGACTAAACCTGTCTTCCTGTGGTCTAGCTGATGCCAGCAGCAAGTAGGAATCTTACCACTGTAGTTGACATTATGTATGTTCTTGCATCCTGGTAATGATTAGAAGCTTAAACTCTGATGCATGGTGACTGTGTATTGTGAGACTGTATTATGTTGCAATTGCTTGTAATTGTATCAGTTTTCTCCTTTTTAATTAAACACTAGTGAGCTTCTCTTTCCTCTCTGCCACAAAAATTGAAAGGGAAAGTACTGTAAAAAAAAAAAGAAAACCAAAGTGCAATATAAAATATTTTCTGCAAAGTCGTCTATGAAAGATACTAGTTTGCAGGATTTACATATTGAGGGTATTTTGATCTCTTGTGTGTATAGCATAGAGTTCCTACTTTTATAATTGGTACACTGTGGTGTATATTCTCTAATAGAGCTATGTAATTTGTTCCTGGAATCTCAAAATAATAAGAGTTAACGCTACAAATGTCACCTTCGCCTGCAATATTTTTCATGGAATGCAACCTTGACAGTACTGTCCAGCCACTCTGTTTCTTGATGCAAAAAAAAAACCAGCCACTACACTCTGCCAAAATCTCCTTGCAATAGAAATTATAAACATAGTGGAACAAAATAATTCAGTTTTGGAATAAGACAGGGACCTTTTTGGAGTTCCTGGTGGAACCAGTTTTTATACATCCTTTGTGCCCTTTTAACCACTACTGTTTGGCATGACTAAGGGGAGAACAAAGCAGCCAATGCTATTTCTCTTTACCTTTGAAGCTAGATTAACATTCTTGGAGGAATTAAAAAAACCTAACAATATATTGTCTGAAATAAATGGGCAAACAATATATATGGAAATGATTAACCACATATTTATAAATGCCAGTTAAGTTTGAGACTTAAAACGTGAAACAGAGCAGTGTATGTTATCTTCTGTAAGGGAACGTGTGAAGAACTTTGTGCAGGTGGATCCATAGCCCTGCTAATTATGAGATTGCAGGGTCACAGAACTTTAGAGGTTGGAAGGGACCTCCAGAGATCAAGTCCAACCTCCTTGCCAAGGCAGGATCACCTAGTATAGTTCACATAGGAATGCATCCAGACAGGTTTTGAAAGTCTCCAGAGAAGGAGCCTCCACAGCCTCTCTGGGCAGCCTGTTCCAGTGCTCTGTCACCCTCACTGTAAAGAAGTTTCTCTTCATGTTGGAGTGAAACCAAATCATTCTTGTAGCTCTCCGTTGGACTCTCTCCAGCAGATCCCTGTCTCTCTTGAGCTGGAGAGCCCAAAACTGAACACAGTATTCCAGGTGTGGTCTCACCAGGGCAAAGTAGAGGGAGAGAAGAACCTCCCTACACCTGCTGGCCACACTTTTCCTGATGCACTCCAGAATGACATTTGCTCTCTTGGCCACGAGGACACATTGCTGTCCCATGCAGAACTTGCTGTCCATGAGGACTCCAAGGTCTTTCTCCACAGAGCAGCTTCTCACTGTCTTGTAATACGTAGTATGTCATTACTTACTGAGGCAGCAGAGTACCTGCTCCCTGTGGCGGCTTAAGGTGCTTTGGCTGATGGAGACTGGAGAATATGCTCCTCTTGGGTAATAAAGGTGAAGAAATGTACTTGCCTACATGGATGAGTCACTGATTTGTCCCCCAGAAGAACTCTGCCCATGTGCCTGTAATGGTGATAGAATCATAGAAGGGTAAGGTTGGAAGGGACCTCAAGGATCATCNTGAGTAATGGGTGACTGCTTGCTTTCTGATGCAGAATGCTTCTGAATGTTATTTGTATTCCATCCCAAGTAAACCTTTTTTGTTAGAGATTTTTCCTTTATCATCTGCAGTATCAAACCATACAAAATTCACTTGGGGCACAGATAGTGTATGGGCAGTACTTGTTAGACATTATTAATCCTCTACTAGTGCATGGGAGCTAGAAAAATGAAGTTGAGTCACCTGAACTATCTGCTTGGACTCTTTCTAATGTGGAAGTAAGAAGGCTGTATTACTCCTTTACTGTAGAAAACTACATAGACCTTTGCAAAAAGCTTATGATGTTATCAGTGTCCTGTTTAAGTTTGCCTACACTGCAGATCAAATCGATGCCAGTTCTGCTCTACTGCAATTTCCAAATATTTCACAGAATCATAGAATGGTAAGGTTGGAAGTGACCTCAAGGATCATCTAGTTCTAACCCCCTGACATAGGCAGGGACACCTCCCGCTAGTACAGGTTACTCAAGGCCTCATCCAACTTGGCCTTGAACACCTCCAAGGAGGGAGCAGCCACAACCTCCCTGGGCAACCTGTGCCAGTGCTTCACCACCCTCACTGTAAAGAACTTCCTCCTAACACCCAGTCTAAATCTCCCCTCTGTCAGTTCAAACCCATTGCCCCTTGTCCTGTCATTACAAGACCTTGTAAATAGTCCCTCCCCAGCCTTCCTGTAGGCCCCCTTCAGATACTGGAAGGCTACTGTAAGGTCTCCTGGAAGCCTTCTCTTCTCCAGGCTGAAGAGCCCCAACTCTCAGCCTGTCCTCATTGCAGAGCTGCTCCAGCCCTCTGATCATCTTTGTGGCCCTCCTCTGGACATGCTCCAACACTTCCATGTCGTTCCTGTGCTGGGGGCTCCAGAACTGTACACAGTACTCCAGATGGGGTCTGATGAGAGCAAAGAGGGAGAATCACCTCCCTTGCCTTAAGGGAGATGATTTGTCTTAAGCAACTGTTGAAAAAAGTGCTCTGCCTATATACAAGTGCAAATGTATGTTTAAACTTTAATAAAACACCCAAGTATCAGAGTGCATACCCACAGGTCTCATGGATACACATGTGTAACCTATATGCACATGTTTGGAGATGCAGGGTGCTATTTTGCCAGAGATGTGATTTGTAACAAAAATACTTTCTTTCTTTACCTAAAATCTATAGTCTATGTGGATTTTTCTTGATCTCCTAATTAGGTAGCTTCCTCTGACATGGCAATCTTGACCTATTTGTCTCTAACTTAGCCTTTATTTTTAACTTCTGTATTTTTTTTAAAGCTACACATTTTCTTAAAGTGGCTGAAGTTGAAAGCTTGAATATGTGCAACTGTTCTTAGGAAAAAAACTCACAAAACCTTGATTGAAATAGTAAGCAACTTGAGACTGAGTGAATGGGTTAGAGATCATCAGAGTGAACTGAGTGTACATAAATCCCTGATGGGATGCACCCATTTGTGCTGAGAGAGCTGGCTGATGTTGTTGCTCTGCCATTCTCCATCATCTTTGGAAGATCATGGGAAGTTGGAGAGGTGCTTGAGAACTGGAGGAGGAAAGCCAATGCCATTCCAGTCTTCAAAAAGAGTAAGAAGATGTACCCAGGAAACTGTGGACCAGCCTCATCTTCATCTCTGGAAAGGTGATGTAGCAGCTCATTCTGGATGTCATCTTTAACTACATGGGAGAAACTAAGGTTACTGGCAGCAGCCAGCATGGATTTATCAAGGGGAAGTCATGTTTGACTAATCTGATAGCCTTCTATGATGGTGTGACTGAATGGGTAGAAGCAGGGAGAACAGTGGGTGTTGTCTACCTTGACTTTAGAAAGGCTTTTGACACTGTCTCCTATAACATCCTTATGGGAAAGCTCAGGAAGTGTGGCTTAGAAGGATGAAGAGTGGGATGAGTTGAGCTAAACAACAGAGCCCAGAGGGTTGTGATCAACAGTGCAGAGTCTGGTTCGAAACCTGTAGTTAGTGATGTTAATCAGGGGTCAGCATTGGTCCAGCCTTGTTCAACATACCCATCACTGACCTAGATGAGAGTTTAGTGGAGGGCTATGAGGGTGATTAAGGGTCTGGAGCATCTCTCTTATGAAGAAATACAGAGAGACCTGGGGCTATGCAGTCTGGAGAAGAGAAGGCTGATAGATGGGGGGCCTTATCAATGTCTACAGGTATCTGAAAAATGGCTGTCTGGAGGATAAAACCAATCTCTTTTCAGTGATAGGACAAGGGCCAATGGACATAATCACAGAAGATTCCATCTCAACATAAAAACCTTTTTTAAATGTGAAGGTGATGGAGCACTGGAACTGGCTGCCCAGAGGAGGTTGTGGTATCTCCTCCAGAGATCTTTAAAACCTGTCTGGATGTGTTCCTGCCTGACCTGCCCTAGGTGGTCCTGCTTTGCAGGAAGGTTGAACTTGATCTCTGGAGGTCCTTTCCAACCCCTAGAATTTTATGATTCTGTGATGACCTGTGGGCTTGCATGACTTACAGAATTATTTAATGCTGTGGATGTGATTAAAGAACGTTACTGCTTTTTGCCTCTCTGGACTATCATGAGTAATTTAATATTTCCCATGAGATACATTTCAACAGCAACACTTCAGCACACTCATTAGGCTGGTGGTTCTGCAGGTGAATGGATTTATGGAATCCTTGATATCTAAAAAGTCATGAGTTAATGTGCAGTGTCAGTGCAGAAGCACTCCTTTTAACATAGGTAATATTATTTGTTGCAATACCTTCAGGCTGGTTGTGTATTTTTACTGTGTGATTATAGAATGTGTAACACAAGTGAATCTGGTTTCTGCTTTAGATGTCAAATACAATCTTTATTTCACAGAATAGTTGAGGTGTGAATGGACCTGCATCTTATCTGGCTCAAGGCATCTACTCAAGCAGAACTATCCAGAGTTGGTTTCCAGGACTGTCTAGTAAGCTTTCAACTGTCTTCAAGGATAGAGACTCCACAACATTTCTGGGCAACCTCTGCCAGTGCTTAACTGTTCTCACTGTAAAAAAGAAAAAAAAAAAAAACCCCAAACAACAAGAACATAAAGCCCCAAAAACCAATCAATCAAAAAATCTCCAAACCCAAAATCAACTCAAACCCCTTGTTTATCAGTATTCAAAGGGAACCTGTGGCATTTCACTTTGTGTGTACTGCCTCTGGTACTGTCACCTCTGAGCCAGGTTTGTCTCTGTCCTCTTTGCTCTCTCCCTTCGAGATATTGATACACATTGAGATCCCCATGTCTGTTATTTTCTGTAGGACTTACTGGTCCCAGCTGTCTTAGCCTGTCCTCATAGAGATGCTGAAACAAATCTGTGAGCACATACCAACACAAGCACAATATAATAACTTAATCTGGTTTGTTAATGAAAGCCTTTAGCCAGTGCAGCAGGAATAATGCACTAGGTAAGAGTAAGAATTTAATAGATTACTTGCACTGCCTAAATTTTAGTGCTTAATTTTGCAAATCTCTAATAATAAAGATTCCCTGGAACTTTAAAGACTTCCTACTCATTATTCATAGAATCAACCAGGTTGGAAGAGACCTCTGAGATCATCCAGTCTGACCTATCACCCAGCCCTAGCCAGTCAACTAGCCCATGGCACTAAGTGCCCCATCCAGTCTTTTCTTGAACTCCTCCAGGGATGGTGACTCCACCACCTCCCTGGGCAGCCCATTCCAATACCAATCACTCTCTTTGTGAAGAACNGGCTATGAGGGTGATTAAGGGTCTGGAGCATCTCTCTTATGAAGAAATACAGAGAGACCTGGGGCTATGCAGTCTGGAGAAGAGAAGGCTGATAGATGGGGGGCCTTATCAATGTCTACAGGTATCTGAAAAATGGCTGTCTGGAGGATAAAACCAATCTCTTTTCAGTGATAGGACAAGGGCCAATGGACATAATCACAGAAGATTCCATCTCAACATAAAAACCTTTTTTAAATGTGAAGGTGATGGAGCACTGGAACTGGCTGCCCAGAGGAGGTTGTGGTATCTCCTCCAGAGATCTTTAAAACCTGTCTGGATGTGTTCCTGCCTGACCTGCCCTAGGTGGTCCTGCTTTGCAGGAAGGTTGAACTTGATCTCTGGAGGTCCTTTCCAACCCCTAGAATTTTATGATTCTGTGATGACCTGTGGGCTTGCATGACTTACAGAATTATTTAATGCTGTGGATGTGATTAAAGAACGTTACTGCTTTTTGCCTCTCTGGACTATCATGAGTAATTTAATATTTCCCATGAGATACATTTCAACAGCAACACTTCAGCACACTCATTAGGCTGGTGGTTCTGCAGGTGAATGGATTTATGGAATCCTTGATATCTAAAAAGTCATGAGTTAATGTGCAGTGTCAGTGCAGAAGCACTCCTTTTAACATAGGTAATATTATTTGTTGCAATACCTTCAGGCTGGNCTGTATTGCTACTTTTTACATAGGTAATATTATTTGTTGCAATACCTTCAGGCTGGTTGTGTATTTTTACTGTGTGATTATAGAATGTGTAACACAAGTGAATCTGGTTTCTGCTTTAGATGTCAAATACAATCTTTATTTCACAGAATAGTTGAGGTGTGAATGGACCTGCATCTTATCTGGCTCAAGGCATCTACTCAAGCAGAACTATCCAGAGTTGGTTTCCAGGACTGTCTAGTAAGCTTTCAACTGTCTTCAAGGATAGAGACTCCACAACATTTCTGGGCAACCTCTGCCAGTGCTTAACTGTTCTCACTGTAAAAAAGAAAAAAAAAAAAAACCCCAAACAACAAGAACATAAAGCCCCAAAAACCAATCAATCAAAAAATCTCCAAACCCAAAATCAACTCAAACCCCTTGTTTATCAGTATTCAAAGGGAACCTGTGGCATTTCACTTTGTGTGTACTGCCTCTGGTACTGTCACCTCTGAGCCAGGTTTGTCTCTGTCCTCTTTGCTCTCTCCCTTCGAGATATTGATACACATTGAGATCCCCATGTCTGTTATTTTCTGTAGGACTTACTGGTCCCAGCTGTCTTAGCCTGTCCTCATAGAGATGCTGAAACAAATCTGTGAGCACATACCAACACAAGCACAATATAATAACTTAATCTGGTTTGTTAATGAAAGCCTTTAGCCAGTGCAGCAGGAATAATGCACTAGGTAAGAGTAAGAATTTAATAGATTACTTGCACTGCCTAAATTTTAGTGCTTAATTTTGCAAATCTCTAATAATAAAGATTCCCTGGAACTTTAAAGACTTCCTACTCATTATTCATAGAATCAACCAGGTTGGAAGAGACCTCTGAGATCATCCAGTCTGACCTATCACCCAGCCCTAGCCAGTCAACTAGCCCATGGCACTAAGTGCCCCATCCAGTCTTTTCTTGAACTCCTCCAGGGATGGTGACTCCACCACCTCCCTGGGCAGCCCATTCCAATACCAATCACTCTCTTTGTGAAGAAC
>WBNM01012151.1:38766-79835 GCA_013399055.1 Ramphastos sulfuratus
GCCCTCCTACCCTCCAGCAGATGGACACCTGCTCCTAACTTGGTGTCCTCTACAAACTTACTGATGATGGACTCAATCCCCTGGTCCAGATCATCAATAAAGATATTGAGCAGGATCGGGCCCAGCACTGATTCCTGGGGAACACTGCTAGTGACTGACTGCCAGCTGGATGTGGCACCATTCACCAAATGCATGCATTTGAATTATAAATGCATTTGCCTTTTTGTTTTATATTTACTTCTATTTGAAGGCTGGCTTACAAACAAACTCTGTCTATTTGCACAGCATGTTTCATTCATATCTATTTCAGACTGAGTGATAGTGATCAATAACTTCAATAGTTTGAGAGCATTGGGTTGACTAAACAATTCCTGCTAGAGTTGCTACGCATGTGTTTTTGTGGAAAATAGTAGAACACACAGCAGATGGATTGTCTTCAACTAAGCCCAAATAGTAAAATTGATTTCCTTCAGTTAAGTGGTGGGATGGGTTTTGTGTAGGACCTAGCATCTGTTTCTCACTTGCTCCCTAAACGCCAACCCAGAGGTTCAGTTCCTGAAGATCAGGTTACTAGTGTGTGGTCAGACCAATGTTATGACTGTGATCAAGCTGTCAGAAGAGATTGCAGCTCCCAGTGGCCTGTTGCTGTCTGTCCCAAGGAGGGTGGTTGCCCTCCTTGGATGTGCTGGGATGACTGTATGTGTCAGTCACTCTGTAGCTCTGTTAAAATTGTCTTTCTTTGAACACATCCCTCCCTCTGAAGTGTGGCCAGCAGGGCAAGNTATGTTGAGATGTGTGTATGATTTTTTCTTTTGATATGTGTGTGGAGTTTATCTCTCTATGATGTCTGGACATTTTAATGAAACTTAAAAAAATATCAATGTGCTGACAGTGTGTTTGTTCCTGATTGGGCATTTCACAAGCTTGTCAATCTTCATAATTTTTGCATAAGAGTTGTGTGGGAAGTATGCATCTGCTGAGTAGTCTCTCTGTGTAGAGATGAGTTCTTTAATTGATGCTAAATTATGGCATTCAGTACACACAGGGTTAAGTGAAAAGGTTGCAGTAATATCTAGTGAGCTTTTTTCCTTTAATGTGCTCATTAGCAGTGGCAAGTCCAGGTTTTAGCACATGTCAGTAATTTACATTTCATTGCTGAGTGGCTGCCCTTGTTCAAGAGTTGTTTCTAAGCCTGATGAATATACTTGTGTTAGGAATAAACTGAGTAGAAGAATTGAAAGCCAAATACCCTGCCAAGCTTTTCAATGGGTGCTGAAGTTTCCAGTGGGTCACTGATTAGTAATGCATGGAGCAGCAAGAAAATACAAAGATTATGTCTAGAAAGGTTACTTCAGGTAGGTTTTACCATTAAACTCTTTCTTTGTAGCTATCTTTATGGTCATTGTCCTTAAATCTTCTCTTGGCAGGTCTTCTCTTAAAGTGAAAAAATGGTACATTAGGTGTCTCATGGAGGTTCGTTATGCAGAGGTAGTACAGGAAAATAATAGTTGAGAGTCCTAGAAACAAAAGATATTAGGAGCTACTGTCTCCTGCTGTCAGATTATGATGGTAGGCATCTCTGTGAGTCTTTGCTCCCAGCCTCTTTTCATTCCTGTCTCATCTGATACTGACTTGTCTTGACTTGAAGATGCGCGGTTCACTGCTGTAATGGCAAATATACCCATGTTAGGGTGCAGTAGGTAATGCTACTAGGTTGGCAATTGAGATGCAAAACAAAGGTTGCTAGCTTTTGGGGGAAAATTGATGCTTTTATGTGGCACAGCTTAGTTTGGTAATAAAACCCTATGATTAACTAAAATGTGTTCTTGGAGTGATAGTCTTGCTGTTTTCCAGGCTACTCTGACCGTTTTCAGAGCACTGTGTGGAAACTTATACTGTGAAATTGTCCTTCCCTTTTTGTAGAGAGTCCTGCATATATTTTCTGTCCGAAGGGATAGGTATTGCTAAATTTACATATGTACACAGACAACTAAGCATTTTTATTCCAGATGCCCGTTAGGATCATACTGACATGTTCTTCAGAACTCTAGCAAAAGAGTGCTGGTGCTCGTTCCCTCTCTTTCTAAGGTATTGTGAACACTGTTTATATTCAAGCTACTTATTATACAGTTTGGGGATGGGGAATGCATTAAGCATTTAGAATGGAGGGAAAAACAGCAAAAGATATTCCAGAACATTCTTGTGAATAAAACCTGCCAGTTCATTGTGTAACAACTTGTGAACCCTTTTATTAGCCTATCTGAACTTTAGGTGCCTATATTTAAATGAGAATGTTTGCAGAAAGAGTGATTTGAATATTTTTCACACGCTGGAAATATTTTCATAGCTGCCTTGGTCAAATTTGGAATTCCAATTGTTTATTTGCAAAATAACTACTTCTTGGACAGTCTGGGAGGAGTGATGCCATTAGTACTGTGCTAGCATGTAAATAGGATCCGAAATCATAACTCAGGACCTCAGCTGATTAAAACCATGACTAGATACCAACCAGGAATTTGAGCTAACAGGCAGTGGCACACCTGTAGATGTTGCTGGAAAGACTTTTTGATTGAGCTCAGGCTTTGTTAATGGCACATAATGAAATTGGGGCAATTGCACTTTTTCTGGATAAACTTGTCGGGTACTTTACTTTGTGGTTAGGACATTTGCATGTTCTTTACTCCAAAGCTGAATTTACTTGCAGCTAAGCATGAAAAACAGATACTGAGGTAAGCAAAAAAATCAACATGCCTATGATGGTTTGGTAGTTCCCCACCCCCACACTTTGTAAAATCACCCAGACTAGACTCACCTGGCTGGAAGTTAAGGACTCTATATTTACAGCTTAGCACAATGTACAAGCAGATGTATACACAATAGACAGGAATACTTACAGAAATATACAAGTTAAAGGTAATACAGAAACACAATCCCCCTCCCAGAAATCAGAGTCCCCAGGAGGGGCTCCCAACCACCCTTGCACCTTCTTCCCACCCCTATACTTTACCCCAGTGTTTGGCTTATGCACAAGGTGAGTATGGAGGATCAGCCAGGGGGGTTAAAAGGAAAGTGGTTAGTGAGGTTACTCAGCAGAGAGGAGAAGGCAAAAAGAAAGCTAGAGAGCTCAAGACTCTCCCTGAGAGTGTCTGTCTTATCTATGTTTGTATTCTCATTCTTAAACATCTCAGCAAGCCTATGAGTGAAGTAGACATCACCATTGTTTTCTTTTCAGAGCCTATAATGTAATTTTCTCCATTAAAATATTCCAATTAGCCTCAAACCAGCACAATGTCTGAGTGGAATTTGCACAAGAGTGGGGATAACATTTTTAAACTTACAATTGTTTGATTTTTTTTTTTTGTGGCAAGTCTCATAAAATATTTGCAGCTTCATGTTTTAGCTTTGAACTCTGGTTCTGAATGGATCAAACAGAGAAGGGATGAAGAGTACTTTCAGTTAAGATTTATTGGAGAGGCAGGCTGCTGGGATGGGGGCTTGTTCTCTACTGATCTTCTAGTGCTGACCTGCTTGCCCAGCTGCCTGTGCTTGCTAACTGAACAAATAGTGGCTATAGTGTGTGTGCTGCTGCTCTTGTCATCTAAGTGAGAGTAAGTTGTATTTCAAGGCACTGTGTACTGTATGTAGCTGTGTGCTGCTCTTAAAGGCAGGTGAACAGTTTGCTTTCTGGACCTTGTGGGTTTTTGGTTCATTGATCTTTTTCTTGATTCCACAAGAGCTCTGGCTGGTAGCTACCTGCGTAGGAATGGCTTGACTGTGAATGCTAGGGTAAGGTTGTAAATGTACCAAAGGTAGCTCTGAGTAGATTTATGATTCTTTGCAATAGGATCAGACCTTGAAATGTTGGTGGTTCTCTCTCTCTCTTTTATTTTGTTTTTTTTAGAGGGAGTTGTTAATTTTTAGGTTAAATTCGAGTTAGTTTTTTATAGAATGAGAGGCAGACTTGGCAGCCAAATTGATGTAGTCTGTAACCATGTCTGTCCTCAAGGATATTTTTGATAGCCAGCATCTAGTGAATTTAATACCAGTGCAGCCCATACTGCAAAGGTTATATCTCAAATTGCTCAGTTAAAATAATGATTATGATTTACGTGGCACTTGAGATCACAGGTTTGAGATAAATATTAATTTTTGTGCCACTAAACTTAAGAAATTTTTAAGTGTTAGAAAGGTGAGTTTTTGTCTAACTCCCTAAAAGATGCAGTGTTTGGAAAAGGTGCTGCAATCTCTTTATTTTAGTGCTTATTGTTCTACATGCAGAAAGAGCATGTTATTTTAAGGTGGTACCTCACTGAAACACTTGAATTTTGTGAGACTTATTAAAATAAAATTAATGAATAAAAGAACTTGGATAAATAATTCCCACAGCAGCCATATCATACAACTGTGACCTCTTGGCAAATGGTTCTTTGTAATGGGTTGCCCAAATGCTGTGTGAGCTTTTGCAAGTACAAAACCTGAAAGTATGTTCTGCAGAACATGCTTCTTAGCACAAAAGGAAGCTGCTCAGGAATCCAAGGTATAAATTGCTTTTCAAAGGCCGGCAGCAGGTGTGCTGCAGAGTAGTGCTTCCACCTGTCTCACCTCAAAGCTCACCTAATTTGCTCTAGCTGTAATTTATAAAGAGTTAAGTTTCCTGCCCAGATTTTGGGGCAAGTGATCTTGTTGGGGAACTGTACTTAACCTTATGGTATTAAATTTAAAGCCATCATGCTAAAATAATATCAGGCTTTTTAAAAGTAGGCTACTCAAAGGTAGAAATGCCCAAATGAAGATTACTTTCATTTGGGTGTCTTGAGTGTATTGACACAGTTTTGTGTTGTGTAGTTGTTTGGTTGTTTCTATGAGATTCTTGCCCTGCTCAAAAGCTCTGTATTTGTGTTCACTCTTCAGGGTTTGTCTTCAAGCACCATTTAGGCCTTTCATTGGACACACGTGTATTTAATATAACTGGAAAACTTTGTTCATTTCTATTACGTAGAATTTCTATTATGTGAATTTTATACATCAATTAATTTATTCTCAAAACATCTTGATGATCTTGATCCCCTCCTGATTAGCTCATGTCCTGCTCCTTCTTTGCCTGTTCTATTCCTTTCTAATCTTTCAGTGTCCAGGAACATCTTGGCTTTTTAATTGGGAAAGCGTAGGAAGCTCAGGAGATAAGTGACCTTGTTTCCAACTCTAAGGAGTAATTTCAGTTAGTCTTGTTTGGATCATGTGTCCAGTGGCTGGACCATGCCTTGGTAGTAATGAGTTTTAAAGGTCTTGCAATGACAGGACTAGGGGCAATGGGTTTAAACAAGCAGAGGGGAGATTTAGACTGGATGTTAGGAGGAAGTTCTTTACAGTGAGGGTGGTGAGGCACTGGAACAGGTTGCCCAGGGAGGTTGTGGCTGCTCCCTCCCTGGAGGTGTTGAAGGCCAGGTTGGAGGAGGCCTTGAGTGACCTGTACTAGTGGGAGGTGTCCCTGCCTATGTCAGGGGGTTGGAACTAGATGATCCTTGAGGTCCCTTCCAACCTTACCATTCTGTGATTCTATACTTGACTGCTGGACTCTCCAAAATTCCTTGTAAGGTTGTACAAATTGAGGTTTTCAGTGGCTTATGAATTGAAATGTAGGTAACTTAGCATTCTCATGAAAAAGGCATTGTTTGTGATAAACGTGATACATCATGGCTTCAGTTCTGATTTAAAAGTTTTTCGGTTCAAATTCTCCAACTTCTGTATGAAACTCTTTTAAAATCATCTTAAACAATATTATAGCAGTTCTTTATTTTTTTTCCCACTAGAAGTCCTAGCCTTTTACACATAGGTAAATTTTTGTTCAAGAAGTACTTTGAGTGGAAGATTTGAGTCCAATGAGATTTAGAATTTGACAAAAGTGCATTCAAGTGGCTGTGTTCACAAAGAGTGAATAAAGGGCCCTTGAGTTCTGCTGTCATAGGCTAGCTCTGCCTCTCACTATACTTACACTAAAAAGTGTATGATAAACTAATGTTTTATCTACATGTACTTCAGACATTGTTAGGTTGTGCAGTAGATAATAGTTGTACTTCTTTTTACAACAGCGCTTTTGTATTTAGTTACTTCCCAATATACAAAACACTTTTCTATTCATTTTAGTGCTTGATAACTTCAGGGTTCATTGCCCCTGTACATTTTTCAAATTATTAGCTTCCTAATGCATACAGCTTTAATTTACCCCCTACTGATATCCTTAAATGGGTTTTCAAGAATTTTGAAAGTGGCCCACTGTAGTTGTATTTCAGTGTTGGTCCTGACTGACATACAATTTCTTAAGTAGCCTCCACAGTTAAAAGGATGGGAGGTTCAAACAGCTCCTATGGCAAGAAGCTAAAGATTCTCTTGAAAATAAATTAGTATTTGGTTTCCTAGAGTGTTTTTGCTTATTTCTGGTGATTTGCCTGTTGCTTTTGTGAGTGCTTTTCCTCTTGATTGTAACTTAAATGTGTTAAGTGCAGTATCTGTTCTTCTAATGTCAAACACTTTAAAAAAGAACCCAGTAGTTTTTTCTTTTGAAAAAATAAAAGATAAGTCTGACACACTGCATACCTCACAGCACAAAAAATCAATAAGAGACAGCTGAAAGAATTGAGTACAGATACTTGCATCCATAGAAGTGGTGTTATGACACACTTGCTTATGTTTTGGACACAATTCAGGCTGCTGGTTTAGTTCCAAGTGCCAGAAAATGACAGAACTATTTTTCTTTGAATTTACAATCTGAATTTTCCATTACAGCCTAAAATTGAAGTAGTAAGGGTAAAATATCTGCAGTATATTCATATGTGAACTAATCTATTCCACTTTGAATTGTTTAGCATTCTTCTGTGTTTGTGTAGAAAAAGGACTTCAATGCCCAGGCATTCTTCTTCTTGCAGTTAAACTTAAATATGTTATTTTTTGTTTCTGCCTTTTGCCCCCTCTTTTTTTTGGTTTGTTTTTCCTTTTCCAGTTTCTTAGTGTATGATTTAGAGGAGAAAAACAAACCCTTTTTCATAGTTGATGTTACACAGAACTGGAGACTAAGGAATTTGTGCCCCAACCAGGTAAAGAGCAGCCAAAGAGGAGGAAGAAAAACTCCAACCACCCCCGAGAAGTTCTGGTCTGCATATTAAGTTGTTTTTTTTTTTTGACCAGCTGACTTCAGTGACACCTGCAGGAATGAATTCCTACTGAATATGTGACTTCCTGAATGAACTATTTTAGTGGAAGGTATTCTCAATGTCATGTAATGACTCATCAGTCTTGATACATGGGACTATAAAAACAGTTATTGCAACCGCATGACAAAAAGTAGTGAAAGAAAACAACCTTTTTGAATGGTAAAATCCCTTTTAGGAGTTTCTACTATAATGTGTTTGTATCTTGCTCTGTTAGAGTGCAATAAAATCTAATGACTAGGGGCAATGGGTTTAGACTGGCAGAGGGGAGATTTAGAGTGGATGTTAGGAGGAAGTTCTTTTCAGTGAGGGTGGTGAGGCACTGGCACAGGTTGCCCAGGGAGGTTGTGGCTGCTCCCTCCCTGGAGGTGTTGAAGGCCAGGTTGGATGAGGCCTTGAGTGAGCTGTACTAATGGGAGGTGTCCCTGCCTATGTCAGGGGGTTGGAACTAGATGATCCTCGAGGTCCCTTCCAACCTTACCATTCTATGATTAGATTCCTTCCTAGAACTGACAAACCTTCCTAAACTATTTGGGCGGTAAAGCTACTACAGGGATGAGTTTTTGTTCTATTTACTGGGGAGGTGTAACTCCATGAGTAAAACAGAAGCTGTCCTTTCATCACTGTGTCCAGTTTGTTCACGAAAAGGTGTTACAAATGAGCTGATGAGAGAACTGTCATAAGGAAGCAAAAGTGTGAAATACCTAGAAAAATATGGGCTTACATAGATAGAGGAATTAGATCTGTAGAGTGAATGTACTTCTAATTCTGTAAACAACAAGAATGCTTGTGTGAACAATCCACATCTGCAGTGAAGAGATTTGCTCCAAGTTTGCTATACATATTTTTTGATGTAATGCTGAAGAAGTGAAAGCAGTCCTGGAACTGAACAAAAATTTGCTTGAGAGCAAAGACAGAAACAACTAGATTGTAACATCAATCACATTTGACTGTTCCACACTTAAATGACACTCCACTTTAAGTGTTAATGGTGGATGTTGCACTGTATAGCAAATGTAATTGTCTTACAGTATTGCTAATGTCTGACTTTATCTGTATTAAAGCAGAATCTAAAGAACTTAATTGTGCTTACTAAATCCCTATTGTGCTAGATGTCATATGCACATGTGTAATGAAAAGTTGGTTCATGCCTTCTTACCTTCCTTCCAATTCTATTAGCATCTGAAGGGAAATAGAAAGGAGGAAGCTAAAAATAAATGGGGAAGAAAAGCCTTAGGCTCTAAATAAGGAAACCTTAATCCCCGCAGCCACCAAAAAAAAAAAATTCCTCTCCCCACCATTCCTTTGAAAGTGGAGAAATGCAGGCAGTCCTTGTGGCCATGCAAAGCAGTGTTCAGGGATATGGGCATTTATTCTCTTTTCTAAGTTACCTGTCAAGCTTCTCCAATGGGAAGAGTGTGCTTCACTTAGAGTAATTTTGCAGCAGAAACCTTGTTTAAAATGCGAGCAATAAAGGGCAAATACTTTCTATCTTTGCATCATAAATATTTAACTGGTTATTATAGCTTGGGATGACTGAATCTAGCTTGTGGGTTTTTTAAAGTTTTTTTTTTTTTGTTGTTGTTTTTTAAGGATAAGCTCTTGATTTTAATTTATAAAAACCTACAAGATTAGAGACCTAGTATCTGGACTGTTTTCCTTAAAATTAGATGGTGTCGTTATCTGGGAAAAAGTAATAGTATTGGTCCTGACTTATGTATAGGAAAGGAAAGTTTTAAAAGTATAATATTTTTGAATTCTTTTGAAATATATTCAAAGTGAAAAAGATTATTTATTCCAGATGTGGGTTAATGAGTTCCTTATTTTTGTATTTCTCTCCTGTATTGAAAATCTTTATTCATTCTTTCAAAAAAAAAGTCCATCTTAAGTACCAACTCTGGTTCATAAGCTGGTTTCTGAATGTGCCAGACTTCATAGCTACTATCTCTAGCTGCCTTGTCAGTACTTATTTAACTTTGATTATTGTTTTTGAATTTCTGAATTTTTAAGAGATGAGCATCAATTTTACATACAGAGCTACTAAATACATTCTTCAGTTTGTTTTTGTTAAAAAATACACAGATTGAAATGTTGGCATGGAGTATGAATAAATGTAACTTGCCTCTGAGCAGTTAATGAAATCCTGTATTAATACAGAGGTATCATTGCACCAAATTTAAAATAACCAAATATTTACCACTAGAACTGATGATTTCTTGTTTTAAAGCTTTGCCAAGCTAATAATTTACATTGAGAATACCATTCTTACTTTGGATCCATTCAAGTCTGTCATATGTCAAATTTCAGTGATGTTTCAGGCGATACCTTGAGGATAAGGCTTGGGGAAGGCACTCTGCTGCAGCAGTGTTTTCAGCAGTACCTCTGAAGCTTGTCAAAATCTCTGATTTGAAGCAGGTAGCTCTCACCTTTCACCTGATGAAAGGCATCTTTGTTCAGAAACTGGGAGAAGATCTTTTAATAAGAAAAGAAATGTTATCATTCTGGATGTATCAATGATGGGACTAGTTATTACTTAGGAGAATGATACAGAGCTTGCATGGTAAATCCCTTTATGTTCTAGCCTTTCTTCCTCCTAGGGCTTCATAGTGAATGTTTCAAGTCCTGTTGTAGCTCAAGCTGCTGGTAGTTTCTGGGTTACTCCAGCAAAGCAAGAAACTGGAGCCAAGGTACTCATTTCACTTATGGATATGTGTGCAGAGGTACAGCTTTGCAGTTTCCCATCAGCTAGCGTTTCCCTGCTATTGCAAGGAGATATTTGCCTTGGTCTCATTCCTGCTGTCTTCCTTGTGCTGGGACTGCTATTTATGTAGTTATTTAGAACAAGGTTAGAAGTAGTCCAGACAGAAGTTAGTGCTAGCATCAACAAAATGTGATGGACTAGGTGTGAAAAAATGAAAACCTGAGAGGTCAGGGCCCCACTCTTCTTGGCAGAGCATACACTAGATGGATTTAGTTCTGGTACAGCACTTCCAGCCATTGACTATTCAATTTCTTATTCTTTCCCTCTTTGTATGACCCCATCAGAGACTACTGCCTGTTATGTTGTTAGTAGGTGATCACAAGGATATTGAAGACTAAAACTGAATTGTCATGTGTTTGGTTTAGGGCACCTCTGGCATCCTGCATTTGTTTCGTGTGTGCACTTGTGCTGTGATGCAGTTCTCAGTTACTGATGTTGTGCACTCTCCTTGTCTCATGACATTTTTTTCTTGGATGCAGTATGTAGATGTTGAGTGAGGACAGATTCTGAAAAGGTGCCCTTAAGGCAGTTTGTTTCAGACTGGGTTGTGTCCATTCTAGGTGTATATATTGATGGGTATTTATAGAAACAGGATACGAAACTTTGATAAGATAACATTTAAGATAAGATAACATAAGATAAGAAACATTTAAGGTGTCTTTGATGCTCCAGATAAATTTACAGTCACTTTCTTTAAATATAGCCTTTTGTATGTGCCTATGGTTACTTTTTCACTGCAAATCTCTCAGGCTATATTCTTCCTTTTTAAGGTCTTTTTTTCTCCATAGCTTTGAGGAGGAGTATTACACATACTTTCCAACGTTAATTCGTGAGTGAAAAATTCACTTTGCTAAGGATTTCCAAGTAATTCTAGCCTAAACTAGAAGTTTGACTTTTGGAATTTCACCATTTTCATGTAACCTAACTGAAATACTAAAAAAAATTACAGAATACTGTGGTCTTATTTACCATCTTGAGGGCTTCTGAAATGTCAGTTTCCATTAAAAGAAATATAGTTGACTTGTCTCTGCTTACCCAAGTTTCTAACTTTATTTCCCTGCTTGCCATCTCCATTTCTGTGGGGATCTTTGACACGAAAGAAATGTCAACTTTTCAGAGATATTTCCATCATTTAATAGGCTGATTTCCTCTACAGGCGAAAACTTTGAAATTTAGGCCCTTGTCCTGCAACTGTTTAAGCATGCTTCATTTCAAGCACATGCTTATTTACAGGATCCAGATTTGTTTGTCTAATTACTTCATAGCACGAGTGAAGCCAAGACTGTCCAACTCTCAGGCCCATCTGTTAGGAGGGAGATGCTCGGTTGTGTTTGTTCCAAAAAGCTGTTCCACCCTTAGCCACCAGACAAAATTTATCATTCAAATTCAGAAGCAGAGTTACTCAGGAATATGTGGTAGATACTTTTTTCTTAGTATGTTATCCTGATTTCAGAATGATTGTTTCGTAGGGGTCAGGACCACAGGGGCATCTCATGGATTACTTATAGAATCACAGAATGGTAAGTTTGGAAGGGACCTCAAGGATCATCTAGTTCCAACCCCCTGCCATAGGCAGGGACACCACCCACTAGCACAGGTCATTCAAGGCCTTGTCCAACCTGGCCTTGAACCCCTCCAGGGAGGGAGCAGCCACAACCTCCCTGGGCAACCTGTTCCAGTGCCTCACTGCTCTCACTGGAAAGAACTTCCTCCTAACATCCAGTCTAAATCTCCCCTCTTCCAGTTTAAACCCATTGCCCCTTGTCTTGTCATTACAAGACCTTGTACGTAGTCCCTCCCTAGCCTTCCTGTAGGCCTCCTAACTTGGTTATAAATGATTATAAATTCCTTAGTACTACATGTTGATACATATTATTGACTTGTTTTATTTATGACACTGAGGTAATTAGTTATCCCAAAGCTGTAGCATTGCGAGTGCTGTAATACTGCAATTGCGTTTTGCTCAGTAGATTTTAAATATGCCCAATGCCACTGTTATTTCCTCATGCTAGCCAAGAAGTATAATATGCAAATACTTCTAAAGTAGTTTGAAACTTTTATAATATTTAGTGATGTTTCTGACCCCATGTAGTTCTTTGGTTTTATTTTTAAACTGAAGGCAAAGGATACTGCTTGCTTGACTCATGCAAGAATATGTGAGAGTAAGAACAAAGCTTGGTGGAAAAATCTGAATTTGTAAATACAAGTCTCATTACCTAAAGATAACATAAATAGCAGTAAAAATTTTCAAAGTTTGCCTACAGAAGTATGTAAGCCTGTTTTCTTAATTGAAAATACACATTGAAGAGGACAGTACAAGCACATGTCTCTGTCAGTAATATCCAATGTGGACTCTATGTAAGCTGAGCATAGAGGGAGAAACTGGAGTGAGAATTAGGTCTCTGATTTTTTTTTTTTTTTTTAGAAATATTTGAAAGGAAAAAATAAATCAATGAATTTTTCATTTACTTAAATGCAGTGTATTGGACTTCTCTGTGGGCAGCTGCAAGAGCTAGTTATCTTTCATTACAGGGTAATTAGTCTACATTTTTCTCCAAGGAACTGTGTGCAAGATTTAAATAGAAACATCTTCTATTGGGTAGTGCTACTATATGAATCGTTTTACACATAGAGAAGGTAGTGGTGCTTAACAGAGTTCTGTGAAGTGGTATATTTTTTTTTCTACTGTATTATCTGATGTTGTTATTCTGTATGTGCTTGCTCAGCTGATGAGAAAGCATCACAAAACTACTGCTTTACCATCCTTCCTTTCCAACTGTAGCTGCTACTCCCAAGTGCTTTCATACCACTGCTAGTGTACTGAGCTCCTTCTTGTCTTAGCTTGAGC
The DNA here is from genome assembly GCA_013399055.1 of Ramphastos sulfuratus. Taxonomy (NCBI): domain Eukaryota; kingdom Metazoa; phylum Chordata; class Aves; order Piciformes; family Ramphastidae; genus Ramphastos; species Ramphastos sulfuratus. Next base: position 51,581 of record WBNM01012151.1, read on the forward strand.
CCTGTCTTCCCAGCACTGTGCTGTATGCTGTGGTGACCTCCCTGTAGAATCAAATGATCTTGAATTCAGAGATGACAATCTCTGTATGTTTGGGTTTTTTTTGGATAACAATTATTTTATTGATCTAATGGGTATCAGTTTTGTCTGCAGAACTAAAGAAATGGCACACCTTAGTGCAGATGTAGAAATAAATGGCTAGAGGCAGCAGCACCACCAGAGAAGAAAGATCAGTATGACAGTGCTCTGCTTTCTCTTAAAGAAATTAATGTTAGGAGGTTCAGTAGGAAGATCTATATTCCTTTGTCTCAGGTGATTTAAGATGATCTTACCTTGGATTGTGCCAATTTCTTCATAGTGTTGATTGCTGTAACCCTCCTTACCTGGGCAGAGGAAATAATCTTTCTGATACTCTTCACTTAGGGCTATAAAGTAGATGAGTTTGGAAGGAGTCTCTGGAGTCCTAGTTCATCTCTCAAAGCAGGATCAATGGCAACATGTTACTTCTGACCATATCCAGTTGCATTTGGAATAGCTCCAAGGATGGAGACCCCACAGCCTCTATGGGCTACCCATTCCTGTTTGGCCACTGCCTTCCAATATCTCTTGCTATCGTAGATTGCAGCTGCTTTGTGTCAGTTATATTATCCCCACTGCCATAGCAGTACCTCTGTAACCCCCAGTTCTTGCCTGTTAGTGACTCTCTGCCACAGCATCTCTGACCACAAACATAATTTTGAGTTGTCCTGCTCATTCCTTTTCTACATGCTTTTCTCTGTGTACCCCATTATATTTTTGATAGTGCGTTGACAGCTGTCACTGCTGCTGTCACTTCTAGGGACTGTCCCTCAAATCCTTTAAGCATCCCATGCTCCTTTAGCTGTTTTTAGCTGATACAGTTCCCAAAGTTCTCACTGCATAACTGTACACATGCAGATTGTGGTGTGGGAGGCAGGAGGAATTAAGACCTAGAGTACTGTCTTTTGGAGTCACTGCTCTGTGACAGTTTGCTATGACTTACGGGACTGTGCTGGTTTGAGCTAATTGGAATATTTTAATAGAGAAAATTGTATTATAGGCTGTGAAAGGAAAACAATGGTGATGTCTACTNCCCCTGTCCTTGGGGTTCTATAATGTCTTCAGTCTTCATCAACTGTTGCTCCAGTCCTATCCTTCCTTTACTTGTGGAGTGTAGTGGGTTGCTTTTATATTTTGGTTTAGTAAGTGCAGAATCAATAGATGCTGGCTTTGGTAGAAGGCAGTGTGTTGGTTCATGAATTAAACCTGCTTGATTCCCTGTCTATAAAACTAAAGCATTTACCAACCCAAAATCCCAAATATGTGCATGTGTACACATGCAGTTTTTGCTGTGGATGTGATTGATTTGCTGCTTCTTTAACACTTAACTAATATTTATTAATGCAATTGACAGATCAGTTTGTATTTTTTCTTTAATAAACATGGCTATTTAGCATATGGCATTGGTTTTTGAATGGCAGAACTAAATTCTAGTGTTTTTCAGTGGCTCTCTTCTTTTGGGAAGATAACTCCAGTTTACTAACAAGGTGCAGATGCTTCCTGTTTTCTGAAGTGAACTTGCTGTTCTGCTCTGCATTGTCGTGTAGTTTCTGTCATCTTTATAAACTCTCTAAAGGCTTTCAAAACATTCCTTATCAAATGTTCAAGAATGGCTACCAGAAAATGCCACCTAACCTTGTTATTAGCCATGGCAGGTATTTAGTAGGAAGTGGGTTAGTAGTCTTCATGTGAGGGTGGGGAGGATCCTAAACTACACCAGCCAGCTGAGAGAATGGAGCTCTAGCTGGGTAGGAAGGGAGCTTTAGGTGGGTAGGATGGAGTTACCTGGTTTAGATTTTGGTCAGGGCAGTGGGCTTAACAGGTCATCCTCCTATGGAAAGATGATGGTGTTGTGTTTTACAGTGTTTAAGACATTACTTTGCCCTGTAGTTGTGTACTTGAAGGACATGGAACAGTTGGAGNTCAACTATGTTTTATCAATATACAGAGAGGCTATTAAGAAAATGACTCCATGGTCACTTACCTTCCTGGCTATCAGTATCATGGTTCCTGGTGCTTAACTCATCAGTAAATTCAGGTGATGTGAGCTTTCACAGTCACCTTAAGTTGTAATTTGTTTTTGAGTATGCAGTATAAATATAATGATGGTCACTTAATTTTGCAAGTATTGTAGAAAGTTTGGAAAAATGATGGATTTTTATGAGTTTTATCTCTTCACATTCTGATTTTTTTTTTTTTGGTACTGTGTGTTTTATGTGTTTTTCATGTCTCTTCCCCTTGAAAAATAAAAGCTATGACATTGCAAAGTGCACTTACTAATCAGGCTGCATGCTTGTGTTCTATATTAATTTACAAAGCTTGACATGCATCTTTAGGACAGGATAAATAGTATGGCTGTAAAAAGAACCTCTTGTGCCCGTGCATTTTTCTTCATCTCTAACACTGAGGCTTTTCAACTCTTATTTTGTTTGTCTTTTCTACTAAACTTACCATCTGGTAGTTTGTAGAAAGTCTTCTGTCACAAACATTGGACCTTGGTAATGTGAGGTATTGGCTTGGCTAGATGCTCCTCTGTTCTGGAGTATCTCTCTTCGTTCTGTCCTGCTTTTTCTCCACAAGTGCTTGGTTTTCATTTAGGGTAATGTATATTTTGCATTAAACATCTCATTGAGCGTTTTCTGCCAAGCTGAAGATACTGTTTGGTTGGTTGTTTTTTTTCCAGACTGAAAACCAAATGGCCTAGAAACTAAAATGCTGCTAGCTTTCTCTACTGAATTCAGTACAGTAATTCCAAGTGTTTCTTTTTGACTGTGAACAAATTAAAAATACCATGTAGGTTGAATCCTAATTAAAAATGTTGTCAGTTAGGAGACCTAATCCACGTGAAGAATAAATTGTCTTTGGAAGTAAAGTAGTTCAGTAGTCTTGTTTGGCTATTTGACTGTGGCTCAAATTTATTCTTTAATTGCTAAGATGTAGCACATCAAGCAAGGAATCTATCTTACCCTGCTAACCCCTTCAGGATGGTTTTGTGCAGCACTAGCAAGTTACATTTTAAACTCAAGAGTTTGTATCAATAAACATGCTGCTTTTACATCGGGCAAAATCTTGTGTGGTCACAACTGATAGAACTTTCTCATCTCGCATGAAAAATGAAATGGTCTTCATGAGACTAGATGATTGGGAAGACTAAGATTACACTTGGTAGTGTTTGCCATTTCCTTTGTGCATACCTGATTTCTTCTCTTTATCTTCGTGTAATCAGCAGCTATATCCACTTCCAGGATCTAATTGAACGTAATGGAGAAAGAGGTTGGGCTGTTAAGCTTCCACATTCTCTGCTCTTTGTGCTGCTTCTGGTGCTACAAAGAGATGAGTTAACATAAACCTGAGTAGGCTGTTTAACCTTCTTTCTCTTCTGGAAATGTAGATGCAATAACATTTGCAGCTGAAAAGGCTCATTCGCAGTTTCTAATGTTTAAGGATGCAAATGAAGCATTTTGTCTTTTCTGTCGCCTGGAGGTGTTAAGCAAGGAAACAGAAAGACGTTTCTAGGATTAGTTCCACAGATTTCTTTTATCATGTAAAAATCAAGGGTGGTTTCAATGCCATGAAGTGAAGAAAAGCAATATGGAAGCTATCCAGAGAAAATTCTTAGGTTTGGTTTGTTTCTCCCTAAATTTTCTGGGTATTCATTACTACTAGTACAGCTGAATACGTAAACTTTGCGGCACAGCAGGGCTAAGTTCCTGTGCCTGTAGGTTGGGTGGTGCATGTAATGTTTTATAGGTGATGAAGCAATTCAGCACTAACTGAGGCACCTCATACACACTACTGTATGGTCAAGTTCTATTTGAGAAATGCTTAGAAAAAATTCAATAACTCAATATTGCATTTGGGTTCCAAAGACAAAATATATAATGTAAACCATCTAAAGCTTTAAACTGTTTCAGAATCCAGTTTTCAAGTAAAACTTCAGCTTCATGATCAGATCCAAAATGAAAGTTAGAAGTACAGAGTTCCAGAGGTACTTCTTGGTCTTCTCAGTGTCTTGTAACTTTCAGTCCTGGGAAGCAGCTTCTTCTGTTCTTGTTTTCACTTCCAAAGATATGACTTGGAAAGCCGAATACTGGAGTTTGATCCCTTCTCCTTGGACCTGTAATACACACTATAAAATGTTTGGTTAATGAGACTTTTAAAGTCTAAAAAGCAGAATTAATTTAGTCTTTGCACATATAAACTATGATAATATGAATTCACAATGTGTAGTTTAAGGAAAAAGTTTACAGATTAGCTTGATTCTTCCAGTTGACTTTAAATTTGCTGCTTCTGTGGAATGAAAGATGTGGCTTTAAAATGTCTTTAAAAGCTATTTTCTGTTCAGCACTTGTGCTTAAGGTGGTTCTGGCTGTTCCCTAGTGTTTATGCAAGAGCTCATGCACCTTTTCTGGCATGTGCACACTTTTTGTGGGACAGAGGAGTTAAGTAGCCTTAGGTTGAGTTTGTACTGGATCAGCAACTGTACCTTTTGCTTAAGCTAAGCTTTAGAGTACTCTAAGAAATTGCTTTTTTTTCTTCTCCATGCTCAATAATTGAATATACATGTATTACATTTTGAAAAGCCCAAATATGCCTCTGTATGATATGTAGATAAATGCTGTTCCTGCCTTCTTTTTTTAGCCTGATTTAGAAAAGACTCATTTGGGTCCTGGATATGACTTGTTTTCATTTGGTCCTTCAAAAATTTGTCTCAGCATACTGGTAGCTGATTAATATAGTTTCATGGCTTTGCATAGTTCAGTATAACTTGGTGACCAAGGCAAACAGATTCACAGCAGAATCACAGAATATTAGGGGTTGGAAGGGATCTTGAGAGATTGTTTAGTCCAACCTCACTGCCAGAGCATGATCATCTAGAGTAGGTCATATAGGAATGTGTCCAGGTGGGTTTTGAATGTCTCCGGAGAAGGAAACTCCACAACCTCTGGGCAACCTCTACCATACTGTGTCACACTCACAGTGAAAGTGTTTCCTTATGTTGATGTGGAACCTCCTATGCTCCGACTTGCACCCACTGCCCCTTGTTCTATCATTGGACATGACTGAGAAGAGCCTGGCTTATCCTCCTGACGCTCACCCTTAACATATTTATAAACATTCATTAGGTCATCCCTCAGGTATTTATTAGAATAATGGCTTAAAAGGGATTTATTAACACATCTTTCTCTTCATGTAAAAGGTTAAACATGGAAGCTGGTGTCTGTGTTTTATTTTGAAGTAAATCAATGTATTTGATTTATTTTTTTTTCAGTGATTGTGAAAGTTCTTTCAGTTCAGTTTTAAGAAGTGATACAAACTTCTTGCAGCTCTATTCAGTTTCAGGTAAGGCTTTGTTATTCAGGTAGCTTTTTCCTTTTCTAAAGAAATGCTTTCAGTGTATGTCTTTCTCTTACAATATATGCTGCTACTTGAGACAGGGAGTGCAGACTTTTAAAGTGGCACAGTATTACAGCACAGGTGGTGATGTGGTTTGTGTGTTGGGTCTGGCCTTTAAAATGCAGCATGTTTTGGGACTGATTAACAGTAAACTTTTTATTTTGAAGCAGAGCTCAGAGCAAGCACTGAGGTCTGTCAGGCTGAGCAGCACCTTTACCACCATCTACTTCTAGCAAGTTGCATTGGCTCTGTCGCTTTCCCAATCACCTAATAACTTTATTTCTGAGGTTAGTTGCTATCACAGTCTACCTGCCTGCTGCTTATGCAGCTTAGGTAGTAGTTAGCTTAAATTGTAGTACTCCCTCTCCCAAGTTTCTAACTTCCTTTCCCAAATTCCTTCCCAAACTCTCAAAGGAAACAGAAGCCAGATGTCCAGAAATAACTACAGTAACCTAAGACAGGTGCAGTTGGAGATAAGTGGGATTCTACAACCCTTTTCCCTATAGCATATTTGTTCATCTGCTTATATCACATACTCTATTCACTGAAGAGGTGCTATGCTGTTCTAAGTCTGTACAGAAGACTGTAGTTTGCTGTGCTTTAGGGTGGTTCATTGCCAAATGCTTGTTCTAAGGAAGAATACTCTAAGTGCTATCTCTTCTCTCTTTTGTATGCATATCAATGTGTATATTCTTAGGATCGTTTTTGCTTCAGATGTTCTGCTTATTTCATTCTAAGGAAGACCAGAGGAACTCTTACTTGCTGAACTACTGGGGAGTTACAGTTTTTGGTGATCCATGACAATACCTAGGCATTTTAAGCTGGAAAAGGCTTAAGTCTGCACAGATGAAGTTTTCTGCTTGTCAGTATTAAACTTGCATTTTGATGCCTGGTCAGATCACTGACTTCTATATGTGTTCTTTATTCTGAACCTTCAGAACAGCAGCAGCAGGGCCCAAATGTTGGAGCTGATAGGTTGTTTCTGTATACTTGACAGAAAGCTTCAGTGTGTTCTTTCACATCTATCACATTTTGCTGTAGAACATTTTCCCAGTTCAGTATTTTCCCAGATTGAGTGGATGCTGCTTATAATACATTCTTACTGCATATTTCCTATGAGAATTTCTTCCTGGTGTTGAATGGACAGTTCTTGTACTGGAAGATGATCTGTTACCTCCCCACTTACCTGAACAGATGTCAATATGTCTGGGTTGTAGTGGGTTTTTTTTGTAGGAATTCTGAATTTTGTTTGTCTTTAAATATTTATCTGGCCAGTTCAACTGGATTTTTCTGTTCTACTTGACTATTTTCTGGGCTGTTTAAACCTCCTTTAGACCTTATGATGCCAGCTTTGCTTATCAGCACTGGATTTAGCCTGTGTGACTTAAAAGCTTTTTAGCCTAACTAGCATTTCCAGTCATCCATGAGCTCTGCTATTTATCTTCTTTGCTTTGTGTGTGACTGCAGGCAGCTGTGTATATGGGTCTGTTTCCTTCTGGTGAGCTATAGATGGGAGATCATATTTGTGGAAGGTTCCAGTTTTTCTGGATCTCTGATGCTCTTTGTGATTACCAAACTACTTAAGCCACTTCACCATTGGCTGTGTCATTCCTTTCCCTACTTCATTGATTGGCTGTGTATAAAAAGGGCAGAAAAATTAAGGCAGTTGTTCTTTAGTAGAACAGTGAAAGACTTAATCAGCTGCATGCAAGTACAGGTTTTCCTGTGAAGAAAACTTAGGTTTGGGACAAAAAGCATTCAAAAACCTAGATTTATAAGAGTTTCTTCTGGTCTCTTTATCTATGAACCTTCCTTCATAACCTCATTCACCAACAAGTTCTTAAGTGTGGTGAGTTGTTGCCCACACATGCTGATCTTGCTCTTATCTCACTGGAACAGAATCTTGCTTTTGTTTTTCTTCTGCACTGAAGTTGTTCCACAACTTGACAGCATATACCAAAGAGCTGGTTCAAGCAGTGGACTTGCTTGAACTTCATCCATTCTGTGACTCAGACAGTGCTCCTCAGAGAAGCAACGTTTTGTTTTAGAATCATAGAATGGTAGGGTTGGAAGGAGACCTCAAGGATCATCTAGTTCCAAGTTTTAAAACAGCCTTAAAAGAGAAATGCACACTGAAACAAAAACAAGCCAAGGTGGCAGTACACAAACCCTTATTGCACACCTGAGAGTTTGAGGGCATGCCTTTTCCCAAAAGAAGGTCCTTGTTCCCAGTTGTGTGCCCCAGCCACTTATGTGGTCCTTCCTCCAATGCCCATTAAACTTCTCTGTTTAGAGAATTTGAACTTGTGAAAGCAATGGAAAACACTTACCACAAAAAAACTTTAGGCCATTGTCTGCCATGTTGGTCATCTAGGTCAGCCCAGGAATGCCAGAGCCTGCACTAGAGAAGGGGCATAGATGGGACTATGGAAAAGGTTGTGCAGAAGGAGAGAAAGTGTGGAGGGGGAAGCAATCAGATTGGCTCAGTTACTTCCCTGGTTGCTCCTGACATACTGCAGGCCTACCTAGCTAATGGTGATGGGGTTAAGCTCTTTTCTCCTGAATGAATTATTACTATTACTGTCTTCCAGTAAGTAGTACCCTGAGTTTGGGTGATCTTTAAAATGTCCTTTGCAAGTCTGAGTTGGAGAACGTGTGATGCAGTGGCTGCATACAACACATAGTTTGGGTTTTCCTGTAAATTTCATGAACTTTTAAAAGATCAGCTCTGTGTTTACGTAAAATCTAGTTTCAATAAGATGGAGCAACTTCAATTGCTCCTGAGATCTTTGTCCTCTCAGCCATTTCTTCCTCAGAGATGGCAAACATTTTGCTACAATGAGCTGTTTCAGGTACCAGGGAAGGAAGAAGTACAAAGCCTGCATTTTTGCCATGCCTTCTGTGTGGTAAGATAATTATAGGGGGTCTTGCACCTGGAAGCAGCTGGGCACTTGGAGTGTATTTTGCCACATCAGCAAGCTATGAGTGAAAGAATCCCCTCCCCAGACCATCAGGAAAGAGAAAACACAAGATTCCTGATAGCTGTGGTTTTCTATGTTGCAGACCTCCTTGTTGGTTGGAGCTGCTCTCGTTAAGCTGGTGTTATGTGCAGTTTCAAATATCTTGGCTTGAATGAGGACACCAAAAAGTGTTTAATTGTCCATAACTAATGTAGTAAAAGACAGAGAAAAAGTTTTAGTATCACTTGTTTTGTCTAGAGCTGGGTTGGACCTGTTCAGTCATTTCCTGCAGGGCTGGGAGGCTTGGCAGCGAGCTGGCTAGTTTAACAGATATAAGCCCACAGAAAAGTATATGTTGCCAAGGGAGCTACTGTGTATAAAAGTTTATTATGCAGTTTTCCCTCCTCCATACTTTCTATCTTTAGTTCTGCTTATGCTGCCACTGAGGCTGAATCTACTACTGACTATATAATACAGTAATTGTGGATCTCTGTATTTGTAATTTCCAGAAGGAGATAAAAAGGAATCTTCTAGGAACAGTTTATTCAATTATCTCAGGTCCACAAGAGTTTTGTCAGATGGACAAGCCCTTTCCAAATGTTGGGGGTGTGGTGTTTTACACTAACATAGGCCTATGTTGCCCACTCTGTTCCCAGAGCAGTCAGACACAGCTGACAGACTGTAAAAAACACATACAGCTCACCACAGACTCCCAAATGGATTTTCCAGATCTTGCCTTTGCTTGTCCTACTTTGACATTGTTTAGGTTTTGCTATCTTTGGGGTCCTGCTTTCCCTGGGCATAGAAAAAGGCTTTTGTCTGGCTTAAACACACAGAAAACCCCCAAACAAAAGCCACCAAAACAACCAAGGGAAGAGAGAATGAACTGCTTGTGATTCTTATGGTACTCATTTAAACCAACTATTGCTGCTCTCCAAACCAGAGTGGTCTTGGGGAAAACCTCTTCAGTATCTACCACTTCAAGAAACAAAGAACTAACTTTCTTGACATAGAATATATTCTGAAGTTGTTCTTCCAGAAAACATTCCTTGTTTTTCTCTACTTTTGTGCAGAGAAGAGTGATGCATCGGTGTTACAGTTGTTTCTGAAGCGAAAACTGGTCCATGATGATGATGAAACCTGTTAGTAAGTTCCTTGCATAAACTGTCATTAGGCACTGAGAATTTTTCTTGCGCTGTTTCGCCTGTCCCATGTGTTTCATACCTAAGGATGGCAATGGATGAGTGCTGACATGTTTTTCTTATGGTTTGTTTTTGTCACTTTCAGTATCAAGTACTAGAATTTTGAACAGGTCACTTAGTATGTTACATGAGAGTATTGTCAGTGAAGAAGCTGGGGCACTTAACTGGGTGATGAGCTGAGAAGGCTTAAGCTACATCTTCGAGTGAGAGGAACTTGAATGCCTGTACCAATGCTTGCAAGAGTTTGTCTAGTAGCTCCTTAAGCTGGCAGTTGTTCTTGTGAGCTTAGCTAAAGTTAGTTGTGATGCTCAGAGGGCTGCAGCAGCTCTCCTGCGAAGACAGACTGAGAGAGTTGGGGCTCTTCAGCCTGGAGAAGAGAAGCCTTCGAGGAGACCTTAGAGTAGCCTTCCAGTATCTGAAGGGGGCCTACAGGAAGGCTGGGGAGAGACTATTTACAAGGGCTTGTAATGACAGGACAAGGGGCAATGGGTTTAAACTGGCAGAGGGAAGATTTAGACTGGATGTTAGGAGGAAGTTCTTTGCAGTGAGGGTGGTGAGACACTGGCACAGGTTGCCCAGGGAGGTTGTGGCTGCTCCCTCCCTGGAGGTGTTCAAGGCCAGGCTGGATGAGGCCTTGAGTAACCTGTGCTAGTGGGAGGTGTCCCTGCCTATGGCAGGGTCTTGGAAGTAGATCATCCTTGAGGTCTCCTTCCAACCTTACCATTCTATGATTCTATGTTAGACAATACACATCTTTTCTGTCTAAGAGGTGGTTCAATTGTGTTGGCTGGAAATGAGAGGATCCTCCTTGGTTTGTTAATTTATTTCTGATCATAGATGTTGCAGCATGCAGAGTTCTGTAGTTCCAGGTATCTCGTGATATCACACTGAGTTAAAATACTTTGTTTCAGATTTCGTTGCTGGGAAATAACTGGATGCGATGACTGCCCCGGTTGACTAATCATATAGGGGAGTAGCTGGTGGTACTAAGCTGCTGCTTACTCACAGTTGGAGTAGTTCTGTTCAAGGTATAAAGGCTCAGAGCAGTTAAAGCCAGGAGTTGCATGTGTAGACTATGTGGTTTATGAATTCTGGATGTTAAAAACCACAAAGGTAGAGGTTGCATAACATTGTATTTGCATTGGAGTAGTGTGAATCTGCTGCATGTTTGGTAATTAACTTTTCATAAGTAGTACTGGTTGTGTCCACATAGAAATATTACAGGTCTACAAGATTCATGTAACAAATATACTGGATGCAGCAGGCTGATTTCTTGAAATGGCCTGGAGTGTTCCATCTCAGGTAGTTCATAAATTTCTTTTGAATAATGCTGTTCTCTTCTTATCCAACTACCTGCTTGGACAGGAGCAGAGAATGAGCTAGGCACTTTGAAAGTCCATCCTACCAGTGAGTGAGAGTAGACAGTAATTCAAGCAGTATGTTCTCTGTGTGCCTGTCATTGGAAAGTTGCACACTAGCTGATGCTATGAATGTAATTCCCATCTTCTCCTGTGTGATGGCTTGGGAGTTCCCTGCCCCCCCCTACTTTGTAAAATCACCCAGACTAGACTCTGCCGGCTGGAAGTCAAGGACTGAAGCTCTATTTACAGCTCAGCACAATATACAAGCAGATATATACACAATATACAGGAATATTTACAGAAATATACAAGTTAAAGGTAATACAGAAACACAACACCCCTCCCAGAAATCAGAGACCCCAGGAGGGGCTCCCAACCACCCTTCCACCCCCTCTCCAGCCTTCTACCTTACCCCAAGGTTTGGCTTACACACAGGATGAGTTTAAAGGATCGGCCAGGGGAGGTTAGAAGGAAAGTGGTTAGTGAGGTTACTTGGCAGAGAGGAGAAAAGCCAGAAGCTAGACAGCACGAGAGTGTCTGCGCTCCAGTGTCTTATCTTTGTTTTGTATTCTTAGTCTTAAACATCTCAGCAAGCCTGTGAGTGAAGTAGGCATCACCACTGTTTCCTTTTCACAGCCTATAGTATAATTTTCTCCATTAAAATATTCCAATTAGCCTCAAACCAGCACATCCTGTTACCTCCAGTTTAAGTGAAGACTTCCTTATTTTCTGATAAATGAGTCAGAGGAGAAAGAGAAATGGTGTAAGAGCATTGGAAGTAGCCTACAAACTGGAAGTCTTGGATGGTGTAGGAGGGCAGCAAAGGTTTTGGCCATACTGTCTGGACTTCATATGTTTTTAATGATAGACTTTGAGAAGAGAGTGGGGAGAGAAAGCAATGTATGAAGTTTGAAGCAACATTGATCAGGATGCAAATGCTGTACAGAGACTATAGAAACTAGGTACTTCTGGGTTAGGAGTGATTCAAGAGGATTACCAAAATTTCTAGTTGCCAAGTATGCAAATTAAGGTTTTCCACAAAGCTTTTTCAGATTGGTATTCAGTTTGACAGAAGGGACCTCCAGGTATACGCAGGCACCCACTTGAAAATCTCCTGTTAATACAAAACGAAGCATCAGTTTTCAGGTTGCAATCTACTGTTTCTGAAATCATCAGCTTCAAACTTTGTGTCATTATGGTTTCAAGCATGAATTCCTTGCTGCCTGTTTCCCTTCTCCTTTAAAATGTTAATTCAGTGTTCAGATTATGGCCATTAAATCGTGTCCCAAAGTGCCGTGTCTACGTGGTTTTTGAACACCACCAGGGATGGTGACTTCATCACTTCTCTGGGCAGTCTATTGCAATGCCCAACCACTCTTTCAGACAGTAAATTTTTCCTAATATCCAATCTAAACCTCTCCTGGCTCAGCTTGAGGCTGTTTCCTCTCATTCTGTTGATACTAGGGAGAAGAGGCTGACCCCCACCTCACTACAGCCTCCTTTCAGGTAGTTGTAGAGAGCAATAAAGTCTTCCCTCAACTTCCTCTTCAGACTAGACAATTCCAGTTCCCTCAGATGCTTCTCATAAGACTTATTCTCCGGGCTCTTTGCCAGCTTTGCCCTTCTCTGGACACGCTCCAGCAAGAAACTTTTTGTAGTGGTGTGGTATTTGAGGTGCAGCCTCACCAGTGCTGAGTACAGGGCCACCATCACTTCCCTACTGCTGCTGGCCACAGCATTCCTGATACAAGCCAAGTTCATTGTGAGTTGAATCTAACAAGCCTTTAATGTAGCTGGACTGGTGCTTTGCATTTGGTTTGGGGATCTTTGTGCCAAGATTCCTACTGTATCTGTAGTACTTGATCTCACTGAGATCTGTTGGCTAAGATGTTGGGAACTTAGCTACCCAGAGCTTTTTCTGTTACACTCTTCATGCTGGGAAGCTGCTGACAGTGAAAAGTGACCCCCAAGCATGTTGATAGCTCTCAGCTCTTATACAAGATTGTGAAAAGGATAATGTTGTTCCCCCAATTAAAAACAAACACACAACCCCCCTAAAAAACCCAATGCATTTTTCCTATGTCTGTTCTGTGATAATGTACTATGATCACATAAATATACAAAGCTTCAGCAAATACTTCTTAAGAGTATAATTGTTTGACATCTTTAACATCCGTGGCACAAATGTATGTCAGAACGAAAAAATATTAAGATGCAAATTCTGATATAAAAAAGAAGTTTGCCATTATGTTAATGCTGGTATTAAGTGAACTGCTGGTCAACTGGAGAGAAATTGTTTTAAAGCATCTCTTAAAATTAGGTAAAAAAAAACCCTGAACAACAACAACACAAACAGAACCCTAAAACCCACCAACAAAAAAACCCCAACCAAAACTCCCCAGCCCCCTCAAACCAAAACACCTCCCCCCAAAGAAAACAAACCAAAGACCCCTCAACCAAAACAATAGCAAAACAAACCACAAGAAAAACCCCAAACCAAGTTAATGAAACAGATGGAAAAAACCGTGCAAGGCTAGGATGTTCATTCTTTTGATGTTTTCTTCCTATGGTACAAAAGATGTTAACTTGCCTGAAACCTGGGTACTCAGTGATGCATCAATAGCTTTCAGTGAAACTGTTCTGATAGCATCACCTTTGGCTCAGTTTTGTACTGACCCTGGAGAGGTTTGGAAAATCATTTGTGTACTTGATCAGTCAAGTCTGTTGCTGGCATAGAGGAAACAGGAGGAGGGAAAATGCAGTTCACTCTTCTACCTATGTATTTAAGTTGGACTATTGAAGTATTACATGTTAGTCTCCCACATTAGTACTGGAAATGAGTTGCCTGAAAGAATTGGGGAAACCTTTTTTACCTTATTTTCAAAGTATTTTGATGTGTTAAGCAAGAGACTACACTTTAATTTTGATGTTTCATCAAGGTTTGGCTTCAGGAATGCATGATGGAATTTTTGACTGTTAGTTTTAGCAAGCATATCTTTGTAAATCACTTGCACTTATTTCTTTGGTGAGTTAAAGAGCCTCTGTTTCTCAAGGGACATTTCTAACTTTCAAGCTGGAGTACTTCCACTTTGAGCTATTTTTTTTTCTTCTGTCTGGCTTTGATTTACACAAATGCTAATTGCAAGGACTTTGAATCTGTGTGTATACATAGTTTCACAAGGTCATACACATTTCTAATGAACTGGCTGAAATGCTGTGTGTATATTGCTAGATGGATACAGAAAGAGATCAGCGTCTTCTAATTGTAGTTTCATTAATCAGTTCAAAAAGATAAAAATAATAGCACTCTGTGTAAAGTTGATTTTTAGTTGTCTCCTAAAGCTTTATCTTCATGGTCTTTGCAGGCATCAGAAGGTGTCACCTTCATTGGACCTGACACACATGCTATTCAAGCTATGGGAGACAAGATTGAAAGCAAATTGTTAGCCAAGAATGCAAAGGTCAACACAATCCCTGGCTTTGATGGAGTAGTCAAGGTGAGAAATCATTTAATTACTGTTTGCCCACTGTAGGAACAGTGTCTAAAGGAAAGTACACCTATTGACGATCTGATGCAGAATGTAATTACAATTTCACCTTCTTTTTCAATTAGATGTAATTAAAAATGGAGTACAGATTTTTACTAGCCAGAGAGCATTGAAGAAAAGAAAGTCCTTCATAATAAATGGTGTAATAAGGACTGTTGCCATAGAGCCTCTAAACATGTTTTGCTTTAAATTTAACATGCAGGCAGGTAAATGTCTTAAGTATGAGGTGTGGATTCAACTGTCTACACATCTTTACATTCCTCAGGTCTGTTTCTTGTTTGGCAAGATCCTGACAGCCTTATGTTAACAGTGAAGCTTGTTACACTGTATGAAGTTTCCATTTTAAGGTCTGTGGCTTTGTCTGAATCTACAGTTAGTGTTCTTCCTGTGATTTTAGAAGGAATGATTTTCTACAGTGTTCTAAAAAAATTTAGTTATTTCTTTATATTTCATCAAATGAAATAAAGTATGTATTGGTTTTGGTTTATTTTCTGCTACAGTGATTAAGTGTTGAGCTTGTAAGATTTCCTGCATGTCTTAATATTGTCTCTGTTAATTCAGGTAAATAAACTTTTCCCCCCTTTTAAACTCTGCTGTATGTACCTAAAACTTTGGTTTATTATAAAATGCTGACATATCAAGTTAGGGATTTTTAAACAAAGTTTGAGTTGAACAAAAAACTGAGAAGTTTGTTTTGACAACACTTAAGGTAGTGAAAGGGGAACTTTTCAGGTTTTATTTATGACGACTGATAGTCACTTCTGATCATTGTAAATCTTACTTATGTGATAAAATAGGAAGTGTCAAGATAATTGGGAACAACTGAATAAAGTCATGGAATGCAGACTGTATTTTGGGGAACAACATAGACCAGGGCATCCAAGCCAAGTTGGATTTTAAACTCTGCTTGAAGGAAAGGAAAAAAAACAACCAAGAAACCAAACTAAATGAGACAGGTAAACAGAGTGTAAAGGAATAAACCTTCACAAAATTATCAGTTCTAATGAGGATGTCTGGAGAACTTAGCTAGTGAGAGAGAGTGGTAAAATCATGGAATAGCAGAGGTGAAAATGCACAAGAGAATTCTTAGTCACTTTTGGTGGAACTGCCTTGTGGGATATGCTGCAACAGGTAAAAATGCAAACACTTGCTTCTCTTCTGGAGGGCTCCATGTGAATGTTAGTCTGGCATTTATGGAAGTGCTGAAGTCTGGCCCCAGTGATAAGATGAACACAGTGTTCCTTCATCTTTTTGTTGCATATTTTAGGAGTCCTTTTCTATGTGGTCCTCTAGTGCTCATAAGATTTAACAGCAGCTAAGCTATTATGCATCAGATCCTCTGTTCTGTCTGGTATCTTGTATATTCTTCTGGAAATCCTGACTGTAGGTTCTAGAAAAACATCTAATTAGAAGATAACTTCAGTGGAATTTAGATTATTAACTCACTTTTTTCTAATATCAGGTCAAATACTCGAAATGTTGATTTTATCACTGTGTCAAGTTAAACTTATTTAAAGTCCTGTTATTCTGATACTAAAAAGAAACAAACTTGGCCAAGTAGCGGTTAGTGAACAGATAGCCATATAACCAGTGAAACTGAGCTAATGCACTTGCTTCTGAGACCTTTAATTGCACTGTTCTGTGACAATTATCTGAAGTTCCTGACACAAAATGAAGGACTGTAAGTGATCTGGTTGGCAATTGGCTATATGCAGCGATAGTCTTAACACCAGATGAACTGGAATGTAGGATTGAGTTGACAATTCCACTTCTCAGCTATTGAAGGAAACTATGTAGTAGTGGCTTAATCCTGAAGTGTCCATATCATATCAGTTTCACATACCTCGGCCTTGCACTAGTTCTGATTATCTGAAGAGTGCTGACGAAAAAGAACATGAGATTTAAAAACAAACAACACCTACCCTGCAGTATACCCATAAAATAAGTAGTTCCCATCTGAGATGGTACAGGAGAATTTTAGGTTTGGTTTAATGCTTTGGTTACCAGTTCTGGAAAATAAAACTTTTGATAATTCTTATTCTTGCTGTGAATCTAAACATGTGCCAGTGTTTGTCCTCTGATCTCTTTCCTGTGATGATGTGTCTTTTGCTGGGGTGAAGACCTGAGTAATCTGGTTGTAAAGGATGCTTGATCTTTGGTTAGCTGTTTTGCCAATTCAGGCTAAGATAGGAAGGACAAAGCTATGCTTTACCAGGTACAATCAGAAGAGCAACATATGGGGAACCTGCATGCAATTTTTGGTTAGGCTAAAGGAGGAAAATTGTTACCTGATTTACATGAAATGAGGTTCATGTCCATGTTGGACAAGGACTTGAGTGACCTGTACTAGTGGGAGGTGTCCCTGCCTATGGCAGGGGGTTGGAACTAGATGATCCTTGAGGTCCCTTCCAACCTTACCATTCTATGATTCTATACAAGGAGTTTGAGATTGCATGACATTTCCGCTGTTCTGTAGGAGGCCTATTTTGGTCATGGAGTTATGAAGCATTCAGGACTCTTTTTCTTGGGAGATATTTAAAGGTCATAGGAAGGAGTGAAGTGTTTTTTTTGATGCTTGAATTCATGAGAGGTGGCTTCCTGTTTGTAATAGAGTCTAATAAAGCTGGAAGAAAACTGCATTCATGCCTCTTGATAATTTGAGAAAGACCAATTGCACATATTCTTTGTGGATGAATAGCTAAAGCAAGCATAGAGTAATAACTTCTTGTGTTTTGTTATTCAAGACTGCACTGAATCTTTATTACATGAAGAGTTGTCTTTATCCAGCACTTGTTAAATAATGCTGGGGATACATAGGTCCTTCATGAATAAAGAGTGTTTTCCCCCTCTTACATTGCTTAGCACTTACACATAGGAGAGACTGAAGTTGCTTAAACTTTTGTAATAACAACTTAGAAGAGTTGCATGTAGAAAAATGCTCAATGAGTAGAAATTAAATTAGGAATTTGAGAGGGGGAAACTGCTCAACAGTATATATAAGGACCTGGAAGGGCTGAAGAGGAGGATGCTTGCATAACAAATACAACTAACTATTCTCATACAAGCAAATGCTGTGGCAAGTCTGAGAATGAGAAGACATGGAGTGAGATTGGAGATGGTAGTTTGTTATCAAAGAGCAACTTGTGCCTGCTTCAGTTTCCTGGTTGGCTGGGGCAAGGGTTATTCAGTTTCCACATGTAAGGAACCTGAGTCTGGTATTGTCATCTAAAGCCAGTGAAAGTGTTCAAAGATAGTTGATTTCAAAATCTGTAGCTACAGTTAGTTTCATAAAACCTGATTGAGAGGGTAGTGGTAAATAATCTTAATCAAAATAATTCATTTTAATGCATGTGAGCGATGGCTATGCCGATGTTAGAGCTGGGAAGATGTATTGTCTGTATTTAATGTGGAAAAAAAAAGACAAGAAGAAAGCAGAGGATGGGTAAGGAGTATAAGGAGGCACCGTGGCGAAAAACTGATGAGGGAGTGGCAAGGGAAGGACAATACTTTTATTTTTGTTTAACATTGTTTTGATACGTACAGAGTTTTGTTTTAAGCATGGTAGAACACAGATGGATGTAGACTCAGAAGATTAATGTCTCTGGATGTCTGCTTAGTCTCTGATGTTAGTAGACGCATTAAAGTTTTTTTCAGCAAGGCTATGGATTGACTATATTTAAGTTTCCCATACCTGTTTTGGCTGTATTCTTGCATTAGGATGTTGACGTTGGTATTAAATGATCACTGTAGTGCTGGAGAGGTCTTTGGAGACTAGACGTGAACGGGAGGTTCTCTAAGCTCAACCCCCTCAGACCTGAAAGAACTGAGCTCTCTGTAATTAATACGATGTTTCACAGCTCTAGGAGTTTCTTAAACAGCTTTATCCTGGCATTCCTCCACCTCAGAGTAGTTCGGCTTTTTTGTCTCCACCTGCTGGTACCGTGCAGAGGCATGTGCATGAAATTAGGAGGTTAAACGTTCTTAGGTTAAATGAGTATTTTATATCCTTTTAACTTAATGAAATAAACAATTTGTAAAAACAATACGAGATCATTTTATAACTCTTACGACTTTTATAAACTTGTACCGTTACTTAAACATTTTTATTTGTACAATAAAAGGTGGTGCTAAAATTATATATTTCTTTACAATCACCAGTTTATATTGGGAAAGTGGTACTGTAGCTGAAGTGTTTTGGGAGGAAACAGCAGTAAATAATTTAAAGAATTTTGCTTCAAATAAAAAAGAAAAAGAAATGGTTTTAGTACCAGTGTAGTTTTGTATATTTTGCACAGACGTACTTCAGTGTTATGCAGTGCCATAATATTAATTTTTTTTGTCCCCTCTGTGGTAAATATTGTGTAGCTATCATAAGTTCTTCACACCAAAAATCTGAAATAACTGTCCTCTTTGAGTACTCAAATTGCTGCTGTATTTACACAGTCTGCAAGTGAAATGCATGAGACTAAAGCATAACTTTCTTAGGGAAAAGATCAAAAGACTTACCAGAGATTTCAATATGTCAGTTTATTTTTTTCGTTTATTAAATACTTTTACTCTTTAAAACACACCATATTTTTGTTTTCTATTTCAGAAACGCTCTTTGAAGGGTAAAGAATTTGAATAAGCATTGATTTTTTAAAAAAAAAAATCTTTTGGTATCGTAAAGTTTGGATTCTATTAGAAAATATTATATTAGAACTGTAAAAGATGTTGAAACTGTAAATTAGTAACTGTGCTGGGTAGATGACTTCAGTCTGCAGTCAGAACCGATGCAATTAGCGCTACTGATACAATGTTGCTTATTACTTAGTTGTTGTATACACGTATAAAAATACAGTGGCAATGAAAAGTTCCCCTATAATGATTTGCAGCTTGTCTTCCTGTGCACTGCAGTGTATCAGTTAGCCACTTGTTTGCAGGTAACTAAGTGAAAAAAAATTACCCTGTTTGCTTCCCCCTTCTTAATTCCATTTTGCAAATATATGAGTGAATTTGCAAGAGAAAAGAAATGTAAAAGTTTCCTTCTCGACTATAATCGTGGCTCTTCATCAGTCATCACTCTTCCTGCATTTTGTTCAAGAGGCTCTAATTGTCTGCATTTGGCAGGTTTAACACTTCCTGACAGAGAGGCTATTAAGGGGAAGTATTCTCGCATAACTGTCACAGGCAGGAACAAAGAACCTTCAAACTCAATGTGTGGAAACCACTAACATTCTTAAATGACCCTTTTCATGCATTTTATCCCTTTAAGCTAAAATTTGGAGGGTGCAGGGTCATGGAAAGCAGCAAGGTGTAATAAAACTGTAAACCCTGATTTCCCCCCCAAATTTTATATTTGGGGTGGGGGGAGAAGAGATTTTTTTTTTTTTTTCCCCCTAGATTTATCTCTTGACTTGAAAACAATTGTTATTTGGAAAAATCTCATTAACAGATGTGACTGGAGTAAAAAGACTTAAAACTGATGTTGCTTTCAGGACTGCTTTGAACTTAACAAGCACCGATTTGTGGAGCAGACTAGCTAATGAAAGGAAATTAAATTTTCTGACAACTTCCCCTGCCAGCCCCCTTATTCTTCATGGGGCTGTTACTAGGTACTGAAGACTTTTAAAGAGGATTTTGTTTTATTATCAGACATAAATGAACCAGGTATGAACATTTCTTGTGTGTTGGTTTTTTTTGTTTTTTTTTTTTTTTTTTTTAAAGTTCTGACCTGGGTGCTTTTAAAATGGATTGCCTTGAAAGCTTTAAAAAGATCAGGTTTCATTTTAATGTTCATAAGTCAGCCCCCATAGTTTCAGGCACACTTAGCAGCTGGTGGTTTCCAGACATTACTGCCTTCCATACAAATTTTTTAATGCATGTCCCGGAATAGTATAAATATTAGCGAATTTAGATGGAATTTTCAAACTTAACCCATGCCACTGTAATTTAACCCTTTTTCTTTCTAGTATTGTATAATGGAAAGATATTGTTATCAGTAGAAGAAACCAGAATTAACTACTACAGGAGAAGAGATTTGGTTATTAAAAAGTAAGCAATTTCTTTTGGTTTTTATTCTCTGGGTTTCCTAGTGCTTTATTTAATGTAACAAGCTATTGTAGTATGAGTCAGCTGAAGAAAAGGTGGCATTAACAAAATTGATTTTTGTAATTCTTTTACACTAGTAATGTGTGGACTCTTAAATGGAAACAATTATGTGAATCTTCTCATTTCAGATGCAGTTTTGAATGATGCATTTAGGGTTTATTCTGACCTTTGGATTCAGAACTTACAGAAGTGAAATGCTTAAATGCTTGCGTGTGTGTGTTTTTTTTTCCCCTTCAGTAGACAAAAGCTGTCTTTAAATAACTTCTGCAAGATTTTTTCCCAACCTGAATGACTTCCAAACAATAGAGAATCAACTCCCCCTACTGACAACAACCAGGAAAACACAAGAAATACCTGTGAGGACAGAAACAAGCTGGCAGTGAACAAACTTTAACGATCTGATTTATGGTCCATTATTGATTGTAAACTTCTAAATTCTGGCATTAAATTCCTACAACTGCAGAAAATCATTTTGCGATCCTGGTTGTGTTTCCTGTCAGCTGATTCCTCGTTGCTTTGAGTTTCTCAGTATACTAATGATGAGGTAGAATTTACATTCCACTTATGGTATTAATTTTACATTCCTCTGGCTGGAAAGGGTCAGAAGGTTGTAAAATCAAACATTAAATGAATCAGAGGAGACAGTAGTGCAATATACGACTGCCCTCAGGACATAGTGCAGTGGCTGATGGGATTAACGTTGAGTCTCATTTCCTGCTTTTACAGGATGCAGATGAAGCTGTCAGAATTGCAAGGGAAATTGGTAAGTTCTTAAATTAGCTATGGTGGGATTTGTGTGCCTCTCAGCAGACATGGTTGACTAAATTGAATGTGTAATAAGTAATCCCCATAGAACAAATAATGTTTTAATAGTTTTTAAGTTCCTTGTTGCTTATAGGGCTGGAAGAATCTAGGCATTAGCGCTCTGTCTCTTAGATCATCACACTCTAGCTTTGCAAGCTGGGCTTTACAGAACAAGTGCAGCCATGGTTTGTGGAATGTGTGTAATATGCAGCTTGCTGAAGTCATTATTTCAAAGCATATCAGCAATTGGACGTGATAGCCAGAAGTTAAGCGTGGTACATTTCTCTCTGTATGGAGGCTGACATTGTGTGGAGTGCAGTTAGCTTGAATATCTTCCAGAGCACCAGCCTTTCTACTGTGTGTTCTGGAAGAAAGTCGTTTAGCTTCTGAGCATCTCACAGAATGGTAAAAAGAGCAACCAGCAAACTGTCTGGGACTAATTTTGATGGAGGTTAAGTGTAATATGTGTTTAATGAGTTTTGGCTTTTCTTTACCAAAGCTTAGTATAAGGGAAAATATTAAACCATATGCTTGAAATTACACATGTTCTTAAATGCTTTCTGGAAGAAAAATCTAATGCAATAAGAGTTGTGTGTTTGGTTGTTTATTTTTTTCTCTTTTTCCTTGAGTGGTATTTTTCCCTTTTATTTTTAAGAGGTAGTAGCCATGACAAGAAAGTTATGTAGGTTCATCACAGGTACATAATTCAAAGCACTTATCTGCATTTGAAACATCTTACTGATCTAGCTACAAATACATCTCACCTACGTCAAAATCTATGGCTCTGCCTTATGTAACAAATACAAACCAGGACTTGCACTACTGGTGATGACTTTTTTGATCAGTGTAGCACAGTTCTGCTTTCAGTTTAACTTGTGTTTTTACCTTGGACTGCTTCACTGCCCTGAAAGCCCTCAGCATAGGCATGACTGGCTTTTAGTCTGACATAATTGAAGTCACTATGTTCCTGTTGGAAAATCAAGTGATTACTGATCACTGTTAGGAGAGCAAAAACAGAACAAAGAGGTGGTCAACCAAACTGGAGCATTTGGGGGAGAACTCTAAGTAAAGCTGGGTCTAGTTCTTAAAAGAACTATTTATAAAAGATTTATAAAGAACAGTATTATGACTATTTCTGTTTGTTTTTGTTTCAATACTATTTCTTGCTCCTTGTTTTTTAAAAACTTCCTGCAAATATTTTGGAACAGTTTTGATTAACATTATTTGGAAGGCATTCAGTAGCTTCCTAGGTACCCTTTTAGAAATGTGTCCTTGCTTAATTTTCTTCTGAGTTCTTCTGGTGTTCTGTTGATTGGTTCCTGTCTTTGATATCGGTAGCACTTTGAAGGTTGTTATATCAAGGCAATCTTAAATCTGTAGATACCGAAGTCAGTTACAGACAGATGGATGGTACTTAATCTAGATGGC
Organism: Ramphastos sulfuratus; assembly: GCA_013399055.1. Lineage (NCBI taxonomy): Eukaryota > Metazoa > Chordata > Aves > Piciformes > Ramphastidae > Ramphastos > Ramphastos sulfuratus. The sequence goes on from WBNM01012151.1 coordinate 74,446, forward strand.
AAATTCTTAAACCATTTTGATACAAGGAGGATTTGTTCTATGATGCCACATAGCGAAAGAAAAAGTCCTTTCTACCCTTTTCCCACCCATATTTAGATCATTTTGTCAGTTTGGTTAAGCCTTTGTCTAATCAAGACCACTACTCAGAATAAAGCCCCATGATTTGTAATTTCAAAGGGTCTAAAATAGGATGACATTGAAGTACTAATAATAAGGCACTTATTTTAAATTTTAATTTTAGACCCTCAGTCTTCTAAGAATATTTAATTATTGAAAAAAAAAACAACCAACCAAAAACAGTGAAGAAAAAAAAAAGGCATTGTGGGGCAACACTTAAAACTCCGAAACATTGAGTAATGTTTTCTTGTTGGCTGCATTTTCCCCTGCTTTTTCTCTGCTATATTCTGTCCAAAGATCCTAAAGTAGTGAAACATAGCAATTTAGAGTTGAGACACTGCCTTTATCTGTTGCAGTGATTACTATTTTTGCATGCACATTTTGTAAGTACAGGAGTAAAGCCTACCTTTCTCCTCTCATTTGAGATGTGCTCTCCCAAGTGGTCAAGAGATAATGTGACAGAGATATTAGGCTAAATTAGGAAGCTGAAGAAATTCAGGCACAGATCGCTATGTAGGTTCCTTCCTATAGTAACTCTTCTCTATGTATGAGCTGTTCTTGTGATCCTTTTTTTTAGTGTTTAATCACACTGGCTCTTTTCCCAGTCAGTTTGGAAGTTGTACATTGAGGACTGCTGGCTTCTTGATTTCTGAAGCAGCAATGAAACTCCTGAAAATTTTATTCTTCAGTTTGAAAGGACTGGACAACTATGAAGTGCAGGGAGTTCAGCTAAATGGAAGCCTCTACAAAACTGAAGACTTGAAAAACACATTTTTGTCTTGTTTCATTTGGCATGAGTTTAGTTAGTACTAGCTTCTCAATAATGGGCTCAGGTTTACACTGTTCACTTTTTTCTGACCACTTGCCAGTTTGGAGAAAATCCTTTTTCATTGTTGAAGACTAGAAGTGTAATCTGTTTCCTGTGATGCTTACTATTATGTAGTATCTGAGCAGCATAAGTGCTTTGTTATTTAAAATGTACTGCACTGGAAGTGTTAAGATACAGGTTTGCTTCCTGAATCTCTTTACTAGTAGTTTATGAAGATCTCCTTATTTTTGCCAGTATTTTTTTTTTTGTGGGGGGAAAAAAATTACCACAGCTGTAGTTTATTTCAGCAGTAACAAAGGAATAAAATTTTGTTCCTAAAGAAATGTGATCTTAAGAAGGTCAAATGCCTTTATTCATAAATCACTTTGTTACTTGAGAATAATTCATTCAGTGGGTTTTTTTTTTTTTTTTTTTGGTATAAATGAATTGGAGAGGACAACCTTTCTTGGCTTCAGAAATCAGTGCACTGACAGCTAAGTCTTGAAAAGAAAGATTTTTTCCCCTCTTTCCAAACAAAGCATTTTAATAAACGAAGTTATTGTCTGCTGGCATTATTGGACATGTGGTCAGTTGTCATGTTCCTCTTACCAACTGAACAAAGTTTGAACTTCTGTCTAATTGTTCCCCGCTGTTAGGCTACCCTGTCATGATCAAGGCCTCAGCAGGTGGTGGTGGGAAAGGCATGAGAATCGCTTGGGATGATGAAGAGACCAGGTGAGATGCTGTCCAAAAGCTTGCCTTGATGAATGCTACAGTTACCAAAGTCCCATTAAGCCACTGTGAACTGACAGTTGAGCAGATATGAAATGTTAGACAGAGAAATTGGATATGATTTGGGTTTTCTCCTTTTTGTGTGGTGAGTGGTGTACTTCGAGTTTGCCTGTGTCTGTTTAAAATTAATTTTTGCATGAACCTTATAAAACAGGGTCTGTTAATCTGAGTAAAAAGCCAATGCTTGCAAGTGCAATTAGTACAATGATAGACTGTAATTTTAGACTGTAAATACCATATTGTTGTATGCTTTTCAGAATGCTGATGTATTAATTGTCTGCATGTTAGGTAGAATATTTGTTTGCTCTGATTCTCTAACATTAATGCCTGCCATTAGTTCTGTTCAAGTTGATGAGACTGATTATTCATGTGTGGAAACACATAACGGTGTCTCCAGAACATGCTCTAATAAACTGCATGCCTCTGTGTGTAAAATATTTCTCAGCAAACTTGTGCTTTTGCCTGCTTGAAACAATGTTTGTTTAAACACATTTTCTTGTCTATTAATGGTTGTCTGAATCCTGAACACTTTGTAAGGTTTTGTTATTGACTCGAAGTTTTGTAATCCTTTTTCTACCTATGTTCTGGAAGTGAGGAGCCCAGTTTCAGCCCCATGTGCCACTAATGTTACAGCAAAATGGATCTTGGGATTTTTTTGTCAAGGCTTGTAGCAAAAGGCGTAGTTGATCCAAAATTAGATAACCTAAATGTTTTCCTTTCCGCATGGAGAGAAGGGAGCACATATGCTGGGATCAACTCAAAGTACCGTTCAAACTTTCATTAGTTTTAGTCACCTCCAAGATAGCCCTGTCTTATTTCTCTGTTCTCTATTAAATTTGCTGACCAAAACCTAAGAACTGGGAAAAAGCACAATCAGTGGCTAGCATTTATATCTTAGATTTAAAGAAAACTTGGGGGTTTTTTTGAGGGTGCTATGTCTATCTTTGTAGTCAAATGTGAATAGGAAAGGAAGGTTTTGTGCATTAGAATATAATAAACTGTTCTCTTATGAGAATACTTTGTTCCCATTGTTTCAGAATCCAAAATTGCTACCTTGATCTCATTCTGGAAGCAATTGTATCTGTTGGGCTTGAAAGGAAGGCATTCCTTTTCTTGTTTTGCTCAGAAAAGAGCAAAGGAGCTTGATTAACTGTTTAAAGATAAACAAAAATGATCCAAAATCACAATTGCTAATTTGTTGTGGAGAAAAATTGTGGTTGCTGTTAAAAAAGTCACTTGATAGACCTGATTGCTGTTAACTATCTAGAGTAATTATCTTGTATGTTTGCACAGAACATTCATTTAGTGATACTACTTTGACTCAGTGATATTTGATGATACTTGTTTGAGAGGCTCACCTTTTGAAGCTTTATTCAAGTTACTATTTCCCATTGGTGTCCTTAGAATAATCCTTTTCACTAGTTGTGCAAGTGATTACAGTGTAATTTTATAGAGTAATATCTAAAAAGTGCAAAAAAAGAAGACCTAGCCTGAGTCACGTTTCAATGGTAGCTACTGATCCTGTGTCAAGGAGAAAAGCTTATTTTAACATTTATGGGTAGGCTGCAATGAAGGCAAAATACTTATTGCAGAGAACTGAAGATGGAAACATTTACTTTGCATTTGCATATGAAGTAGGGAGTTTCTCTTATATGCTGTCTTGAAGAAATACGAGACTGTAATTTTTGTTGTACATGTCCATTGTGTTACAGCACTAAGATTGTTCCTTTTGTGTCTGAAGGAGAATGTCTGAGTGTTTTGAAAGAGGCTTAACATGTTACTGAAAAACAATCTGTCTGATAGTTTATAATATTGCATAAAAACTTGACCTCATGTACCATTGTGCTGTATCCAAATCCATGTAATCCTGAAAATCAATTAATTTTTGGCTATTGGCAGACTCTGCAAAGGCAGTATCTGAATGGTCTTTTGTGTTTCAGGGTTCATAGATGGCAAGGTAAGTGTGAAGAATTGTTGATAACATTTTGATTTGTAAACTTGCTTTGACTTTGATATGTGGGATTAATTTCCAATGATATTGGGGGGGGAAGGGAGGATGTAGTTACATAGACTAATTTTCCTTGAAACATCTGGATTTTCATAAGACTTGAAAATTTTCCTTCTCTCAACTGGCTATGCTTAATATTAAAAGAAGGCTTTAATATGTTATGTAGTGTGACATGGAAATAATTTGTTCCTGGAAATGGAAAAGAACTACCTAGATGACTTAACTGCTGCTGTTACAGAATTATTCACTGTGGTAACTTACTGGTGATTCATCTTTTGTGTCTTTCAAATATCCTCAGTTAGGAAAATTTCACTAGATCCCCTAAGTGATTGCAATAGTCTCTTTTCAATGGTCTTCTCTGATGGGACAAGGGGCAGTGAATACAAAGTGGAACACAGGGCTATGGCAGGGGATTGGAACTAGATGANTGTGCCTGTGATTGAGGAATGCTGTTATGTTGCCCCTTGCCTCTATGTGGGTAGGGCTGAGTAGGGCTTCTATCTGTCTTCTCTTGCTTTTTTCCAAATTTTGGTCAAGTTTTAGTGTGGAATTTTGTCTACAGTTCAACCCACTAATCCACATCTGAAATTTAAAACCAGGCCTATTTTCACTCTAAAGAGCTAGTCGGTTCTGTTGGTTTGGATAAGTAGAATTTAGGATGCCCTTTCTTCACAGAGCAGATACCCACTTGAAATAATGTTGAAATTATATGGGTTTCTGAAATGGTTTGCATGGAATTTAAGTTCGTAGGTTCTCCACAGTCTGAGGAAGTTTTGCTGCTAAAGTGTATGTAAAAGTACTTCTGTCTGTCTGTTGATAATAGCAACTCTGCTCTTATGTATGAAGAGTCTCTGTGCTCGAATCTCAGAGTCTGATCTGAAAGTATTTTCCAAATATGGGCAGTGAAGCTCATAATGAAGTACAACATAACATGTCTAGGGTACGTGTCTGAGTACCTGAAAGTATTCTGTGTCTCATTCTTTGATTGCAGAGAAACTGTCTTGCTTTCAGTATGCTTATAACAATTGTAACTCTTTAGGCATCAAATGGTCTGTTGGCAGCTCTGAAAGGGAATTTGAAGACGCTATTCTATCCAAAGATTATTTTTCTTGCAGAGATTCTGGTGGATCTTCATACACAAAAAAACTTCCTGGCATCTAGGTTTAGTATCAGAGGCCATCATGCAGTAATTAATGGCCCTTGTTTTAAACTCTCTGGATTTGCAGATAGAAATTAATTCTGTTAGTAGTTTGAGCTGCAGATATGATAACCTTTAAGTTGGAAACTTGTATGGAATTGTTTTCTAACAATTAACTTTTAAGAGATCTGAGGCTTTGCTCTAATTCCTAATTCCAACACTTCCCCAAGTTCACAGTATCACAGTAAAAGCAAGNCGTTGTGAAGTATTCTTTTCTAGAGACTTTGAAGACCTTTTTGGATGTGTTCCTATGTGACCTGCCTTAGGTGACCCTGCTTTAGCAGGGGAGGTTGAACTTGATCTTCAGAGGTCCTGTCCAATCCCTACCATTCTATGATTCTGATTTATTCTAGCTATAGCTAAGATTTCTGTAATTTGCAGCTAGTATTTGTAACTAGAAACACTAGAATAGTTTTAGCACTGATATAATAATAATAATAATAATAATAATAATAATAATAATAATA